>CM071720.1:24883289-24895716 GCA_036630335.1 Physaria fendleri | reverse complement strand
AGTTTTTTTTAAAAAAAAAAAAAAAAAAAAAAAAAAATTATTCAAAAAACTGTTTTCTTTACAAATTTTTCATTTCCTTTTTTTTTACTTCTCTGTAAATGATTCTATTCTTCTCTTTTCCCAATATATTACTTCTTTTTTCCTCCTTCACTTCTTTCCCAGAATCGACTACTGCTTTTATCTTCACTCCCATTTGAAAAATGACTTCCTTTTCTCAACACTTCCAAAACTTCTAAACTTTGCCAACTACTGAATGACTTTACCCTTTCAACCCTTCTTCACCCTTCTTCTTCACCCTTCTCATCATCTACTAAATCATTTCTCAATATTTCTATTCATAGCTCAACCAAGTTAGCATTGTATCTCTATACATTCCATTAACTTTTTCCCTTCCTGCATTAATTCTGTTTTTAATCTCTCTTCTTATCAATTGTGAAAGACTACTTCCCGTTTTCCCTGGTTTCCCATGAACCCTTCTATTTCTTTCAAGCCATATGTTATAAATTGTCGCTTGCCACGCATATTGAAATAAGAATTTTCTCACTTTATCCTTTTCACACCTTCTCCATCTCACTTGTAGTTCTTCCCAATCTGTTGTGAAAGTTCTACCCATAAAATTCCGCATGATCTTACTCCATATACTAGCTGAATACGGGCATTCTAGAAATAGATGATTTCGATTCTCCTCTGCTCCATTACAAAAAATACATTGAGAGTTTACTTGACTATAATACATTGAGAGTTTACTTGACTATTCCACCTCTTTATCTTATCCTTTTTCGCCAATTTCCCTAAACAAGCTAACCAATGTATGAAAGAATGCTTGGGAGTAGCCTTTTTAAACCAGACAGTTTTTCCCCATTCTACTTTCTCCCTTGTCTGCCTAGTTATCTTCCAGGTGTTTTTTGTAATAAATTTCTCCTCATATTCACCACTTTCCTGTTTCCAAAGCTGTATATCTGTCCCTTCTCTTCTCAACTGGGTTTTTAATAATACCAGATCCTTCTGAATATCACTATATTCCCAATTTCTGTGCCTTCTTTTCCTAACTTTGTTGCAAGCTTCATATACTGTTGCTTTTTTTTGAATGCCTAACTCAATCGTTCCTCTTGCACCACAAATTTCATGTAACTGGCTTCTATCACTCCAATTGTCATACCAAAACATTGTCTGCACACCCGAAACTATCTTGACTTTATGAAGATTTCTTGCCACATCTCTAAGCTTCAACATCTTCCTAAATATCCAAGAGCCTGCATTTGTTTTCTTATAACTCCAGAAGGACATCCCCTTCATCAAATATTCTCTAACCCAATCTGCCCAAAATCCTAACCCTCCCTCTTCTTTTGGATAACATAGATTACTCCAAGCTATTTTAACTTTCCTAGAATTTAGATTAGGACCATCCCACAAGAATGCAGCACATAAGTTTTAAACTTCCTTTAGACACTCCGATGGTAGGGGAAAGATAGCTTGCCAAAAATTTATCACACTCATTATCACTGAAGAAATTAACATGGCTCTACCTGCATAAGACAAACATCTCATATTCCAGGAAGCTAATTTTGTTCTGATTCTTTCTACCAAAGGAGCATAATCCTCCTTCATCATCCTTCTTGTGAGTAAAGGCAAACCCAAATACCTCACAGGCAATTTACCTTCTGCAAATGGAAATGAATTTGTAATCTCTTTTTTATACTCCTCTGTAATTCCTGCCATGTATAAAGTACTTTTCTCTATACTGATTTGGAGCCCAAATATATACTCAAATTCCTTTAGTACCTTTACTACTCCCTCGAGAGATTCCTTCCTTCCATCTACAAAAACCAACAAGTCATCTGCAAAACATAAGTGAGTTAGATTCACCTCCTCACACCTAGGGTGGTAACCAATCCGCTTTGAATAAACTGCCTCATCTAGCATCTTTGACATTGCGTTCATAAAAATAACGAATAGAAAAGGGGAAAGAGAGCATCCCTGTCTTAACCCTCTTGAGCTTTCAAAATACCCTGACAATTCGCCATTTATTTGCACTGAAAAAGTAGCCGTTGACATTTGTTTTCTTATAACTCCAGAAGGACATCCCCTTCATCAAATATTCTCTAACCCAATCTGCCCAAAGAGAGTCTCTACTTGAAATCAATCTCCAAATAATCTTTAAAGTATGCACTTTACCAGAATCCTTTAAAGATCTGAAGCCCAACCCTCCCTCTTCTTTTGGATAACATAGATTACTCCAAGCTATTTTAACTTTCCTAGCATTTAGATTAGGCTCATCCCACAAGAAAGCAGCACAGAAGTTTTGAACTTCCTTTAGACAATCCGATGGTAGGGGAAAGATAGCTTGCCAACAGTTTATCACACTCATTACCACTGAAGAAATTAACATGGCTCTACCCGCATAAGACAAACATCTCATATTCCAGGAAGCTAATTTTGTTCTAATTCTTTCTACCAAAGGAGCATAATCCTCTTTCATCATCCGTCTTGTGAGTAAAGGCAGACCTAAATATCTCACAGGAAGTTTACCTTCTGCAAATGGAAATGAATCTGTAATCTCTTTTTTTATAATCCTCTGAGATCCCTGCCATGTATAAAGTACTTTTCTCTATACTGATTTGGAGCCGAGATATATATTCAAATTCCTTTAGTACCTTTACTACACCCTCAAAAGATTCCTTCCTTCCATCTACAAAAACCAACAAGTCATCTACAAAACATAAGTGAGTTAGATTCACTTCCTCACATCTAGGGTGGTACCCAATCCGCTTTGAATGAGTTGCCTCATCTAGCATCTTTGACATTGCATTCATACAAATAACGAATAGAAAAGGGGAATGAGAGCATCCCTGCCTTAACCCTCTTGAGCTTTCAAAATACCCTGACAGTTCACCATTTATTTGCACTGAAAAAGTAGCCGTTAATATACATTTTTCAATCTAGCAAATAAACTTCTCTGGAAGGTTCATTATTTTCAGCAGATCTAGCAGATTATTTTCAGCAGATCTAGCAGAAATTTCCATTGCACCGAATCAAAAGCCTTGGCTATATCAATCTTCATCATACACCTCGGAGATATAGTTTCTTTGTGGTAATCTTTTGCAATTTCTGAAGCCAACAGGACATTTTCAATGAGTAACCTTTCCTTTACAAAAGCTGTCTGATTTTTTGCTATCATTTGAGGCAATAGTTCCTTCAGTCTTCCTGCTAAGATCCGAGATATAACCTTATATATTGTGTTGTAGCAAGCTATGGGTCTGTAATCTTTCATAGTCTATGCCTTCTCCTTTTTTGGAATCAAAGCTAGTATTGTCAAGTTGATACTTTTTGGCATAAACCCTGTTTCAAAAAAGGATTTAACTGCTACTACAAAGTCTGATCCTATTACACTCCACGCAGCTTTAAAAAACTCAGATGTGTATCCATCCGGCCCAGGGCTTTTGTCATTTGGCATAGAAAACAAAGTTTTCTTTATCTCTTCATCACTTACCTCTTGACTAAGCCTCTCAGCTTCAGCCAAAGAACAGCGGTAATTAACTAGCCCTTTTACTACTCTTTCATCACATTGCCTGTAATTCTCAGGAATGTGATTAAGGAACTGCTGAAAGTGTGAGACCGCCACTTCTTTTATTTCACCAATATTTTCTACAATCATACCTGCTGTATCTTTTATCTCCGAAATAGAATTTCTATTCCTTCTTATTGCTATAGAATTGTGGAAAAAGGCATTGTTTTTATCACCCGTCTTCAGCCAATGTAACTTTGATCTCTGTTTTAGAAAACTCTCCTCTATACTCGAGACCCTATCCCATCTAGCTGCTGCGTCTTTCTCATCTTTAACATTTTTCTCTGTAAGATTTGTTACACTCCATCTGTTTAATACATAACTCATCATGTGCTTGCTTTGCTCTATCCGAGATTTTGTATAAATGTTTTTTCCCCAACTCCCTTAGCTTCTCTTTTAGCCCTCTCAAAGATTTTGTATTGGGATGTTGAAATATGACCCAAATGGCATTTACGTAAGATAACCCCCAAGTTTCAACCTTTTTACAAGTAATCCTTTGTGGCTCTTTTATCTTCCTGTCTCCATATATGGTGTGGCCTCGTAAGAGACGAGGCTTAACTCATTAATGAGTTATCACTAAATTAGGAGAATTGAAGATTATCAAAGTATCTAAAGATTATTAGGAAATTAAGTGTGATATTCACCCTATAAATAAATATATATCTACTTTTGTAATGTTTATTATTTTAACGAGAGTCTAATAATATTTATTCCTAAACACTTTTGTGTTCTCGTTCTCATCAAATTGGATAGGTTCGACTCTTGATTTTATCACTATAATTAAACGACATGTTTCAAAGTTGTAAAAAAAAAATTAAGAGAATGAAAAACAATTTAAAAAAAAAGGTTTAAATATTTTAAAAAGATAAAAGGGGGAAATATATTTCAATTTTGTAGGGTTTCGTCCTTCCAAATTTCAACGTTTTTTTAGTCCTCAAACCTGAGAATGACACACTCTCTCCCTCTCTATCTATGTTTCTGTTTTTGTCTTTCTCTTTACTGCCTATTAGAATTATTGAAAAGGTTTACTGCATATTAGAATTATTGAAAAGGTTTATGACGAGAAATGATACAAAGGTTTGAACTTTGGGCGGATAAAGATTCGCTCAGTATTGTTTAGGTTGTGCTGAAATTCGGTAGGAAACTCAATTTCTTCGTCTTTGTTTTTTATCACTTTTTCAGTTTATAATAATTTGGAGTTCATATGTTTTTATTAATGGCAATAATGGCGACGACCCAATATCTACAAAGAGGTTCTTGACTATTCAGAGTTCATATGTTCTTATAATAATTTAGAGTTCATATGTTTCCATTATTCATTTTCTTATTCTTTAGGCTGCTATACTGTAACTCAATATCTACATAGGTTCTTGATTAATCACAACAGAAGACGTGTTTTATCATAACTCAGATGTCATTTGTAGTCTGATTTGGTTTAGTTTGGTTCACCAAAAATCATAACCAACTGTCAAAAAATCTTCAAGCTCTGTGCAAAAAGAAAAAAGAAAAGAGAGTAGTAGAGTTGGGAAGTACAGGTATGAACTTTTGATAAACCAAACTCTAGAGAACAAAGATAAGAAAAGATAGATTCAGACCAAAGTTGAAACTAAAAAAAAAATTAAAAAAAAATAAAAAGTACCCAATAACTTCATAAAGGTTTCAACAATGACAATGACACTAAAAGACTCAGATTATAAAATAAGATAATTGGAAGATACTGTCGATCTTCACACAAACTCTGTCCCTTCCTCCTTTAGTCAACCTTCCATTTAGCATACTTTCATGTAAAAAGACAAAACATAAACGTCATTAGAACCTTAACTGGTAGCTAGTTTTCGATATTGTTTTATGGATTCAATAGATTACCAAATGGGGAGTTTCAAGCAGTCGGAGAAGGAAACAAGGATTGAATCTTCAGCATGGTTTTATGAATCTGATTCCTAACGCGTTCACACGAATTTTTTGGCAGATTATCACTAGGAGCTACTTCAGTCAGGATCTGGAAGGCAACAGTGAGGAGTGATCCTCCTCCAGGCTGGTCCATACAATCAGGAAAAATAGCAAAACCAGAAGGTAGGAGAGCCACATTGTCAGGATCACCACTTCCACTGAGAAGAGCCTGTACTGTTTCTGTATAGACAGACGCATAGATCACAAATGAACCTGTTGAATCGAAAGAGCTCTCTTGGACTATCATCACCATGTTGTAGCCAGCTTCTGTATTCTGTAACCAATTTATATATATATATATATATATATATTGATCAGATATAAGAATGCATTTTCAAAAACACAATTTAGGTATTAAAATACCTGGAGCAAAGCTGAAGAGATCCCATTGTCTTTCTCATTTGGAATCTCCAATACCTTCTTCACGTTTCCTCCAGTGGAGAGAATATCCCACTGCAGAAACATAACATGTTATACATAGGGTGTTGGAATTTAGAAGTGTTTAAGTATTTGGGAGAGTATAAAACTTTTGTATAAGAAGAAGATTTTATCACTTATATTAGAAAATTGAGTTGATTTATTACAATTAAAAGTGGAAAGAGATATTTATAGTCTCCAAAACACAAAATATCTAGATTTATTTAACCTCGTTCAAGACTTATAGAACTTGAGTCATGGACTTGAACTTGATTCAAAATCAAGTTTATTATTCAAGATAGGGAACAAAAATGAAGTCTTTGCCGTAAATAAGTATACCTTTGTTCGATTATTCTCATCGCTAAGGAAGTCAAAGACCGTCTTAGGAGGAGCACAGACCCTAAACGAAGTGGTTCCACAGAGAATAAGCCTGTAAGGTCTTTCTGGATCAATGCTGGTCTTCACTGTCATCACTCTGATATGATTTTGTACATCATCATCAGAAACTAAAGACCCCCTCGATGGGGTCAGTCCAAGGAAGAAGCTTTTCGCAATTCTGTTAGTTAATTTCAGAATGCTGATCCTTCCACCATTAGTTAGAGCTGCACCATAAGCCTCATGATCAATCATTTAGAAAAAAAAAAAGAAACCATGAAATAGTTTTATGTGAAGCAAATTCGTAATGTAATCACCCGAATCTACAGTATCATCAAATCCTTTAGCCAAGATCCTAGCATTCCTCTCACATTGGCGTTTCAATGTTGCAACCCAGCGGTTAGCACCAAAAGCTTGACCAGTGCGGATTAAGGGATTATATATGGAGTCAGCGTCAATTCTATCATCTACTTCCATCTATCATCTACTTCCACATGTTCAACCCATGTAACCTTTTTTTTTTTTTTTTTACAAATAAAAAAAAAGTAATCGTTAAATATATATATACCAACTAAACACAAAGCAAGTATAGAAAGATAAATACCATGGAATAACCACCAGGAACTTCTTGAATCAAACATCCTGAGGGTTTACGGCGACAATTAAATTGGATATTAGGAAGAAGGTGGTCGATGGAAAGATCTAACACCGCCCAAGAACCATCTTCTTCCTTTTTACAGTAGCGGAGAAAAAAGCTTTCACGGGTTGAGACTAGCGGAGAAGGCACCATGTACTCAGCACTCAACTATGAATTAAAAACACAACATTACTTTTTAGTATGATTTCAATTTTGTTTTGTATCATCTTTTTAAGATTATATATAAGTTTTAAAAGAAAAGAATAATTACCAGTTGGAGATCTCCATCTCGGGTAACATTAGACACTATTTGCTCATGATTTGTGGCTGTATTAACCATTCCAACAAACATCTCTGACCATTGATTCTGTGGATACATATCAATAATTACACATATATCTACAATAGTATGTTATATACTTAAAAGAGATTAATTAATGAGAATCTTAATTAACTTACTGTTTGCATAAACATGTTGACAAGGCTAGTAGGATCCATTGCCACAGTTGCACTTGATATTGATGCCTCGGTTCTAAAACCGATTAGTATAGGCCCGATACCAAACGTTTTTTCGTAGTCACCAAAGTTCATGCTGGGGCCATCAGCTCCTTTAGTCCACAGTATTTCACCTACTTTAGCCATCAACAACAGCTCATCCATAGCTTTAACTGCCAACTCTATCATCAGCTTCTTATTTTTTGCCAGTTGAGGAACATATTCTTCGAGCAGTCTTTTGTCAACTCTAAGATTAACTTGTTCGTTTTCAAGACGTTCTTGATTATTCTGCAAAACAAATCAAATCAAACGTTAGAGTCTCTTGTCTGTTACGAAATAAAGAGAGCCCTATAAAATCTGTAAAATGATTAGCAACTCATGTCATCATGTCAATACATATATATATAAATATACCTTGAGTTTGGTGCGTTTGTTCTGGAACCAGGATTGGATCTGCATAGGATGTAAACCCAATTGATGGCTAAGCTCTTCCCTTTGATTTATATTTGGGCGAGGATTCTCCGCGAAGAAACTATTCAACATACAAAAAAAGAAAAATAAAAAAAAAGAGAGAAAATTAAATATAATTTATCATAAATCTAAATATTATTCTTTTTGTAAGAAAAATTACGCTTCCATCGCCTGAATCTGAGATTGGCTATGACGATTCCTTCGTTTTCTTTGATCCCCTCCAACTGCTTGTTCATGATGATTATCGTTGTTTGACTGCGACATTTTTGATTTTTTTAATCTCTCGAAAATCTGTAAGTGCTGTCAGGAAAACGAAATCGAGTTAGTATAAATCAAAATCATATTAAGTTGATAGAAAAAACAAAAAAAAAAACTCATATACGATCTATAAATTAGGGTTTCTGTAAAAGGGTTCTAGTCAAACCTTCTTATGAATAAAAGAGAATCACACAGGAAACAAACTAGAATTGATGTCGAAATCAAAAGAACCTCCAGTTGAAAATAAAGGAGAAAATGAAGAGGAAATTACGTTGTTGAGGGTGAAAATGCTAAGAGTGATGAAGGTGAAGGTTCCTTATGAGACGTATTTATAGATGGAGAAGTTGATTCTTACATAAAAACCCTACAGAATCTGGAAGATTGGTGGATAATGATACAAGTGGAAGATTGTCTAATCTCTTATATCCCATGTGGCATCATATTTTTGGTTTGCGAATCTGATAAACTTGAAATGCCTCTGGTAATGATACATCTGGAAGTCTATCCCATCTGGCAGCATATTATTGCTCCTGTATCTGAGAAAGTTGAGATGCACACTGTTTCTTTTTTTTTTTTGGACACACAAGTCTTTCATGGACTTATTTTGACAACTGTCAACTTTGACTAAAACATTAAGAAAATTTTCATAAAATATATACCAAAATTTCAGAAAAACCCAAAAAAAAAAAAAAGTAAAGAAAAATATATAATTACTCTTTTTCATCCAAAATTTCAGAAAAACCCAAAAAAAAAAAAAAGTAAAGAAAAATATATAATTACTCTTTTTCATAGATTTTATTCTATATATCACACTTGTCATATTTTCTCTTTTTTTCCGAATAAAGCAACGGACAAAAGTGTTTTTATCTTCTATTTTGTATGTTGCCATATGTTAACTCGTACACATTTACACACAAGTTATACACATCATAATAGACATGGTGCAGCATATAAATGATCGCAGTGGACGGTTTATGACCAATCACCACATGTAGATATCTTCTGTTTTATATACTAGGGATGGTACTCGCACTACATGCGAGTTTATTTTATGATAATATTATTTTTAAATATATGAATTCGAATTATAATATTAAATAAAATTATACAATTAGGATTGTATTTATAAATATNCAAATTGTGAATCATGTTAGTATCACATCATTGTTTTAATAAGAAAAAGAACAAAAAAGTTTGACTTTATTATCCATATATAAATAAATTTCAATTAGATAGTTTGAAAAAAGTCTATAGTTTTTATTTATTTATTAATATAATTAGCTAATAATATTGTATTTTGTATATTTTTACAAAACTCATACGTTGAATTTAACATAAATATCAGAATGTTATGTTATTTTTTATATTAGAAATTTTATATTTTATTTTTAAATGTTAGTATTACCTTAAATCTTAATTACTTAAGATTTTTAAAATTTAACATTTTCAAAAATATTATTATTATATAGTAAAATTTCTGATTTAATAATTTAAAATAAAATTAAAATCATAAAGCACTGTTCTTTGATCATATTTCAATGTTCTGTATTGTGTTAAACTTTCCGCTTCCCTTAACTTGATAATCCTTCATCTCACCAATGGTGCTTTTGTGTTTTTTTTTTTTTTCGTACATGTCATCCTCTATTTTCAGCTTTTATGATCCTTGAGAGAGAGTCGTAGGGGCTTAACAGTATCATCATAATAATCTCAAATCAGATATCCTAATTTTCAGATATTAATTAGTGAACAACATAAAAGACTCTTGTAGGATTATTCACTTCGTCGTAGTTTCCACTACAAGAAAACATAGCCATTTGAGACAACGGAATATGTCTTATTGGTGTCTCAAATGGCCATTTGAGACACAAAGAATACACAAAATGCGCGTCTTTCGTATCATGTCACAAATAATTGTGGTGTCTCAAATATGTCTTTAATTAAGACATTGTTTAGACACTCAACGATGTTACATATAAATAACACATGATTTGAGACGCGCGATAATTTGAGACGTCTTGGGGATGCTTTGTTTCAAAGACACGGATTCGACTTTTTGTTTTAAGACACATTTGAGACTTGAGTTTATGAGACGAATTTGCAACATGATTTCGACTTTTTGTTTTAAGACACATTTGAGACTTGAGTTTATGAGACGAATTTGCAACATGATTTTGAGGACTGGGACGACACTGGTGCGTTACGTAAATAAGACATTTTTGTTTAAGACGCGAATTCAACATTTCGTTTAAAACCGGATTGGCTATCCGTTTTTTATTTTTTTTTTGGATTTTCGGTTTTAAAAATAATTTTACGAACTAAACAGAATAATATTTTGGTTTCGGTTCGGTTTAATCTATTTTATCGGTTTAGTTTCAAAATAATTATTTTTTTTTTCAAATATTCTATAAAATTATTTAAATAAAGGAAAACAAGAAAAAAAAACTTTGTGCAATACGCTTCTTCATCCTCCATCTTTCTTTGATCTTGTTCATCTTTATGCTTCCTGCTTCTTCTTCTTCCTTCTTGCTTCTTCTTCTTCCTTCTTGCTTCTTCTTCTTCCTTCTTCCTTCTTCTTCTTCCTTCTTCTTCTTCCTTCTTCCTTCTTCTTCTTTCTTCTTTTTTATTCTTCTTTCTTTTTTGTTGTTGTTTCTTCTTCTTTTTCTTCTTTTTTTTCTTCTTCTTTCCTTCAGATTTTCAGTCCTCAGATGGAACAAATAAGAATGGAGAGGAAGGATTCGAGTGGTGGCTTTATTTAATTAGAAGGCGTCTCAAAAGAGTCATAATTTAAAAGTGTTTTGGGACACTTTTGAGACGCATCATTAAATAAACGATTTGACTTCTGCAATGCATGCGAGAAAGTACATGCGGATTCCCGATGTAGGTGACGACTTTGGGACGTCTTTGGGATGCGTTGTGACGATTTTGGGACGCCTACATCGGTTACTGCAACGGATAATGATTACAAAATCTAGACAAATCTGGGACGCGTAAATATGGCGTAGCGTCACAAAATCGTTACAGTTAAAAAAAAATTAAATTCGCACATACATAGGCAAGAACTCATGAAATTACCATTTGAGCTGCGGATAAAATTTTACTAGTAATTTCAATTTGGTGTCTCAAATTGAGACACCCGTGTAACACCGCTTCGGAAAAAACTAGATATTCGGTTATTCGTTGTGAGTTTTAAACTCGGGGTTAAATAAAAAAAATCATGGATTGTCGATATCGGTTATACTGGTTACATTTTATTCACATGTTTATGAAAACAATTATAATTAAACCCTAAATCCAAATTTGATCATAGTCAAATCCTAAACTTCAATCTATTCACATGTTTATGAAAACAATTATAATTAAACCCTAAATCCAAATTTGATCATAGTCAAATCCTAAACTTCAATCCTATACCCCAAACATATCACAAATTCAATGTGTAGTCAGCATATATTAATTCATGTGAAAAAAAAAATTCAGAAATAATTAGTCATAAAGTTGCAGAACCACCAATGGGATAGCCCATGAAAATGGATGAGAAAGACTTGGAATGGTGTGTGTAAGTGGTTTTATTTTAATTCCATGAGAGAAAACTCTAGCAGTTCAAAAACATGTTAAAGTTCACAACGCAACTATGGATCATGCTATATATTTTCTAACTTGATCACAATTTTTAAGATTTGCTAAAAACTGTAGAACAGAAAATTATTAAATGAGTTTGTATAATATTATCACAATTATCCTAATATCATTACAAGTTATCATGGTATGTTTTAATGTTATTAAAAAAAGGTACAAATACAAAGTATATTGAAATTTTGAAAAATACAGTTACCTTTATGCTCTTATATTACGTTCCATCATTTCTCCAAACGATTTATCCAAAAAGTAGTATAACCAATTTTAAATTTATTATCAATTTATCTAACATAGCATTACATGGTTGTTGTATTAAATTAACTTACTCTACATTTTTTTATCAAATTGTTTTACAATGTTATCCGAATAGTTTTTTTACGAGACTATAAAATATTTTTATCAAAATTGTTGTTTTTGTAATAAATGTCATGTTTATGTCTCTAAAAAAATGTGTTTCATTTGTGTTACAAACCGACGTCTCATTGTTGTATCATGCATCACAAGTTGTCATTTGTGTGTTCTAATTTATTTCCAAATCTAGTTAAGGACGCCGAAGTAACGTTTTTACGCGTGTCAAATATGTCTCTATCCAAGTATATCGCTGTTATTACTTTTGCGTCACT
>CM071720.1:24784092-24807209 GCA_036630335.1 Physaria fendleri | reverse complement strand
CGTCTTTATATAGAGAGATTGTTGCGTACCACTAAAAGGTGATTGGAAAATTCTATTTTTAATTTTTTTATTTATTAAATTGTATTTTTTAAAGTGTTTTCTAGAATATACCTTGTGGCGACCATGTTCCAATATGCATGTTTTGGTAGAGTATTTAGTTAAAAATTCAATATTTACTTCAACATTCAGATAATCATTTATATATTTTTGGGACGTCAACTTTTTACACACATAAACTTTAGTATTATTATTAATACACACGAAGTTTGGTCCTCATCGTAGACTAATACATATCATATTTTAAAACCCAAAGCTCACATAGATTCGAAGTTAAATACATAAATCCACCCAAATCGTAAGTTGAAGACATTATTTTCACGTGTGCGTTGACTGTTGAGCGATTAGCTATTGGAAAATATGTTTTCAATTTACGATATAAATGGGTCTATGTATTTAATTTCGAATCTGTGTGAATTGTAATCTTCAAAATACGATATATGTGGGTTTATGATTAGACAGTTATATGAAAGTTTCTGTGTGTAAATAGGTGGTCGAAGACACTATATTTTTGTTATTTTTTTCGTGATAGTATAAAGTAAAGCATATTTAGTTTCGAAACATTCATGATTTATATAATTAATTGGGAATGATTCATCCTAATGTTTGTATTAATATTTATGAAATTGTATTCTAGAATATACCTTGTTGTGCGCATGTTCGAATATGTATGTTTTGACAAGTTAAAAAATTAAACAATCATTTATATATTTTTGTGATTTTTTGGTGGTGATGTAAAATTAAGCATAATTAACTTAGGAAACATTCTTGATTGATATAATTAGTTGGGAATTATTAAGGCGTCATAATGTTTGAATTATAGTGACATATAATGATAATATATCTTTATATTCAACTGCTTGACAAAAAAAAAATCTTTATATTCAACTGAAAAAGCTAGAATGTGTTCAATTATTAGAGAGGGTTGTAGGGACATTTGGACAAAATTGAAAATTAGTGATGATCAGCTTTTTTGTGATTGTGGGTCAAAATATTTGTGCGTGTGAAATGTCTTGAACGCACGTGTGAACATGTGATGAAATGCACACGTAATGCTTCCGCAATCATTTTTTTTTCCCCCTTATTTCGCTATAATAGTTTTATTTTATTTCATTTCGACAAAAAAAAAAAAGTTTTATTTTATTTCCCTAATTTTTGTTGCTATTATTATTTTCATACATTTTTTTCTATCATTTGCCAAAGTTTTTATTCTATAAAAAATTAAAATGTATTTTTGATCATCATATCGAGTGGCAACCATAAATAAACATGTAATCATTCATACATAAATTAAACTTTAGCATATATTTGAGTGAAAAAAAGTGAAAGTGGGAATTATCTCAAAACTCATCATTTTTGTAATGATTTTCTAAATTGAATATGTCCCGCAAAATCATAATCACCAAAAAAGCGAGTATATATGTATGTCAATTCGAACTTAATTACATGTACCAATCTGAATTATTTCACATAAAGGATAGTGATGAGTGGTTGAATTTTATTTTATTTTTTTAATGGATTTTTTTAAATGGTAACACTAATTCAAAAGAACCAAGTCTATAAAGCTGTCGCATCATTACAACTTTAAAAAACAGATATGTTATTATAATTTCGTACAAAAAGCATATTATATTTTTTATATATGTCCATGAGTTATATAATCATGAACAAACAAAATAGTTGTTATATCTACCGAATGAACCAAATAAATAAATACATGATTATTTATCAAAAAAAAATAAAAAATAAATACATGATTGATACTAGAAAACAATTCTTAAAAAAATGTTTTTTTAAAAAATTAAAATAATGCATTATTTGTTTCGATATCTCCTGGATGAAAATAGGGAATGTTCATCATCGTATGGCATATGTCATTATGACGATTCTCAACTTGACGATTCCCCTCACCAACAGACAACTGGCTATAGAAAAACGGCAGGACGACTGCGTCTTGTAAAGTACAACGACACGGTGTTTTTTTGGTTTTCATTTGTTCATTAATTAGTTAGCCTTTTAATTCTTTTCAAAGGCCAAATAATCAGGCTTTTTTAAAAAAACCCAATCATTAGTTTGGGTTCATAACAGGCCCCATATATGGGCTTCAAATCAAGGTGTTCGACTATAAATTTTTTATTTTTTTTATTTTTTTTGTTAATTAGACTAAAACATTAATTATCTAGTGTCATATTTACCCCAACATTATCTTTTTTTTTTTTTGTCATGAGCCCAACATTATCTGATTACAACGAATATAGTGTACTAAAAACCGAGCTTACATTATAGTATGTGGAGAAAAGTATGCATGGTGAAATTATTTAAGATTTTGACTTTTAATGATCCCAGAAAATTTTATGTGGCTATGAAACTTTGCTTCTTTTTAGTGGTCAAACAGATCATATCGAACATTACCATCACCACCTGGCGTACACATTCGAGAAGAGTATATCTCACGCGCTATGTAATGCGCGTTGGATAAGACATGATTGTATGGTACCACATCATAATCAAACTTTGCAAAAAAATCCTTATACTAATAACTTTTTAGCATATAACCCTTGTAGTTTTATATTTGAATTAAATTAAGATTCGAGTGTATAATAACCCTAGTAGCTGCAATCTTTGACCTTTAAATCACTTAATGAGATACATTACGTATTAAGTGACGTTAATCTTATTATTGTACCTATCGCGGCTACCAAGCGCCACAGTGTGACGTGCAGAATATAGTCAAACGAAGGGCTATTTTTTTAATTTTGAAGTAGTAGGACTATTTTAGTAAAAAAGTAGTTAGTTAAGGGTGTAGTTTGCAAATTTATCCAACAACATGAGTGCCATTAAAATGGCGTCGTTTGGTACAGGGTGCTTAATCAGTAGGTTGTGGCATTTGGCTGTTACTATCGCCGCTGGGGTCACAAAGATAGAGAAAAGGGTTTAAAGATTTGTGCTTTGATCTTCTTTCTTCTTGATTCACTTTATTCCAAGATTTCTGATTGGGTTTCGGTTCTTCGTTAAAAGAAGAAATCTTTAGGGATTCGTAATCGTATTGGTGAGGCTGGTTACTATCTTTTTCTGAATCTTGTCTATTTATCGATGGCATCAGAAGATGTGAAAAGGACTGAATCTGCAGCTGTTTCTACGATCGTAAATCTGGCGGAGGAAGCGAGGGAAGGAGTTAAAGCTCCTAGTTATGCTGTTCTTAGCATCTGCAAGTCTCTTTTCGCCGGTGGTGTCGCTGGCGGAGTGTGAGTTTTCTTTAAACAAATCTCATTCATTGTGTTGAAATTGATGAATTTATGATTTATAGCTAAAGATCTCCTGAAATCTTGAGTAGGATTAGTTTTTGGTGATTCTAATTCGTTAGTTGATCCCAAAAGTAGATTCAGATATTAAAGATTTGCTATCTTTTCAGTGTTATTGTTTGTTTCGTAGCAGGTTGACATGAAAAATCAGAACTTTAGTATCGTTGATCTGGTTGCTTATTACTGACATTAAGTGTAGTAGATCAGTCAAATATAGGTACAAGATTGTGTCAGAAAGATTTGAATGGTTAATTAAGTAAAGGTTGCTAGAAAAGCCATCATTACTTGATTTAGGTGAGTTTTGTGATTGACATCTAAAAGAAAGAGCAGCTAGTTGCTTCATCTTTCTCTTTCAGTCCTTTGCCTGTTTCATACCTTCTTTCAAATCAATGTGAAAATTTTGTATTCTTGCGTTGACATTTCACCGGAAATGCGTGTTATTATTAGGTCAAGAACTGCAGTTGCACCTTTGGAGAGGATGAAGATATTACTTCAGGTTTGTTCTCTGTTGATTGCTTTTGTTTTGGAACATAGAAAGATTACCGAGTTAACTTGTTGATTATCTATATGTAGGTACAAAATCCACATAATATTAAGTATAGTGGGACAGTCCAAGGGTTGAAATATATTTGGAGAACCGAGGGCCTTCGTGGACTGTTCAAAGGAAATGGCACCAACTGTGCTCGTATAGTTCCGAATTCAGCTGTTAAGTTTTTCAGCTATGAGCAAGCTTCTAGGTAAGACCTCTAAATTTCTTTCGACTCTGTTATCTTCCTTTAAAATATGCATCATACTTTGTTACTCATATATATCTAATGTCTAATCTTGTGCTTTCTCTTGTATAGGGGTATACTGTACATGTATCGTCAGCAGACAGGAAATGGTAAATTGATTTCAGCATTTTATTATTCCCTGTTGAAGAATCTGAGCGCGGTATTACTTGTTGCTTTAGTCGTAATTTAAGTAATACTGTTAAATGAAAGCCATTGGAGCTATGTTGTACTCATATCGCAAGTCTTTGAGTTTTGTCTCGATGATGCAACAGTACTCTATTATATGATTTTATGGTTAATGGGTTTATGTCTTTTACAGAAAATGCCCAGCTAACACCTGTTTTACGGCTTGGAGCTGGTGCAACTGCTGGAATAATAGCCATGTCTGCAACATACCCGATGGATATGGTTCGAGGGAGGCTAACTGTCCAGGTAACTTGTCTCACCCAAACTTTGTAATTTTCAGACTTATTAATCATCTTAATAACTCTGAAAATGTGTGTATGTGCACAGACTGTAAATTCTCCTTATCAATATAGAGGAATTGCCCATGCTTTGGCAACTGTTCTGCGAGAAGAAGGTCCACGGGCTTTATACCGTGGTTGGCTTCCATCAGTGATCGGAGTTGTGAGTCACATTTTTTTTTTTTACTCAGTCAAACACAATATACTACAAGTTCTAAGATTTCATGAGTCCTTTTTGATAAATGTAGGTTCCATATGTGGGCTTGAACTTTGCGGTCTACGAGTCTCTAAAGGACTGGCTAGTTAAAGACAACCCTTTTGGCCTAGTACAAAACAATGATCTGACGATAGTAACAAGACTCACTTGTGGTGCAATAGCTGGAACAGTTGGTCAAACAATAGCTTATCCACTAGATGTGATTCGTAGGAGAATGCAAATGGTTGGGTGGAAAGATGCTTCCTCTGTTGTAACAGGCGAGGGAAGAAGCAAGGTTGAATACACTGGTATGGTAGATGCATTTAGGAAAACAGTTCGTCATGAAGGCTTTGGAGCATTGTACAAGGGTTTGGTCCCAAATTCAGTAAAGGTAACAAAAACTCAAAGTTTATTGATTATCTTATTAAAATGTTTCATAACTAATCATGTGTTTCTTGATATATATAGGTTGTACCATCGATTGCAATTGCATTTGTGACATACGAGATGGTGAAAGATGTTTTAGGAGTGGAGTTTAGGATATCAGACTGATATGTTTTGTCGAGAAGAAAAAAGAAAGAAAGCACATTTGTATTGTTTTTGTAGCTGAGAAGACACAAGAGAAGTTCCAGAAGATTTAGGGAGGCTTCTCTTGTACCTAATCTTCTACTTATAGATTGGGTTTTATCATTTACATCAAATAAGTGAGTGGCCAACTATACATTTGGTACTTCAGTTTCTGCTATGACTTGTTTGTGCTGCTCTTTTGGCATTTATTGGGCTTTATTGGGCCGTTGTTGAAAAATCATAGACCCAAAGCTTAATGGCAAGACTACTTTACCTCTTTAACAGAGATTGAAATCACATGGTACAAGATTACAAGAATCATATAACACCAAACTATCTCATCACTACTTTATCTTTCACGTACAAACAAACATAGGTTCACTGAGATGAAAATGGCTTCTGATCTAAGCAGAAAGTTATGTTATTCTTTATTGTTCTTGATTCTTGTGATGCTTTGTGGGGATAAAGCTGATTCAAAATGTGAATTCGAAGCAATTTTCAACTTCGGAGACTCGAATTCGGACACTGGTGGATTCTGGGCTGCTTTTCCAGCTCAATCAGGTCCATGGGGTATGACTTATTTCAAGAAACCCGCCGGTCGTGCTTCGGATGGTCGTCTCATCATTGATTTTTTAGGTAACATAAAAATTTTAAGATACTCAAAATATCTAAGATAGAATTAGCAATTTTAAGTTTTTGTCTGTATGATTACTAAAATATTAAGCATTGTGTTAAAATTGTTTTAGCTGAATCTCTTGGAATGCCGTTCCTAAGTCCATATTTACAATCTATCGGATCAAATTTTCGACACGGCGCAAATTTTGCGACGTTAGCTTCGACGGTTCTCTTGCCAAACACGTCTTTATTTGTGTCTGGAATCAGCCCATTCTCACTCGCTATTCAGCTGAATCAGATGAAACAGTTCAAAGTTAATGTCGACCAGTCACAAGACCGACCAGGATTTAAGATCTTACCGTCGTCTAGTAATGTTTTCGGAAAATCGCTATACACATTTTATATTGGTCAAAACGATTTCACATCAAATTTAGCAACTATTGGAGTTGAGGGAGTTAAACAATATCTTCCACAAGTCATAAACCAAATTGCTGGAACAATCAAGGTACTAAAATTATACTACGCATTGTTTAATTAATTATTTTCTTTTGCTTATTGACTTGATTTGCAATTTAGGAGATATATGGAATTGGTGGTCGGACATTTTTGGTATTGAATTTAGCTCCGGTTGGATGCTACCCGTCGATTTTAACCGGGTATTCTCATACCGTTTCGGATTTAGATAAATTTGGATGTCTCATTTCTGTTAACAAAGCTGTTAAATACTACAATGGTTTATTGAACAAAACATTATCTAAGACCAGAGCTGAACTTAAAGACGCTACAGTAATTTACATAGACACTCACAAGATATTGCTCGATCTATTTCAACATCCCCAATTCTACGGTACGTTATTTCATAATAACCAGTTTGGTTTTAGTTATACTAATCAATAAAGTTCAATACTTTGGTGTTTTTGCTTAACCAAATAGGTTTGAAACATGGTATTAGAGCTTGTTGTGGATACGGTGGAGATCCGTACAATTTCAGTCAGAAGTTGTTTTGTGGCAATACCAAAGTGATTGGGAATTCTTCTGTAACGGCTAAAGCTTGTCGTGATCCGCAGAACTATGTGAGCTGGGACGGAATTCATGCGACCGAGGCTGCAAACCGCCGCATTTCTATGGCTATCCTCGATGGTTCTTTATCATATCCTCCGTTCACTCTTAACAACCTGTGTCCGCCGCCTTTAAACTGATTTAAAGTTTGAGACAATAACACCTTTAAAGATCTACCAAAATGAATAAGGATATAATCACTGGATCTTTCTTCTTTTGTGCAGCATGAAAATTTCAATAATAACAAGAAAAGAGAAAGAGAGAGTGGAAAAAGTTTTAGAGTCGATTGTACTGTAGTTTCCCTAATGGAGACTCGGAAGCATGATCATCAACTAGCCATAGATTAAAGTCACGGAAGCGTTTGATTTTCTTTTCGAATCCGACAATGTAGTTATTGTGGATTATGGCATGTTTTCCCTTTGTCTCTTTAACCCATGTTTTGTTCTTGAAATACAATCCTCCTGTTGGGAAAGCTGCCTGAGGAAGCAAGTAGAGATCCACCTGCAGAACAAAATTGTTCTTGAAATACAATCCTCCTGTTGGGAAAGCTGCCTGAGGAAGCAAGTAGAGATCCACCTGCAGAACAAAAGAGTAGAGAAACAAGATTAAACAACATCATAATTGAACATTAGTAAGTAGGATTAGAGGAGTTGATTAGAAGCTTGAAAAACGTAATTGAACCCGAAAATTCTGTATCAAAAAGGTTTCAAGTCTCTTTAGATTTTAAGCTCTAGTCTCATTGAACTCAACAATTGTGTAATAAAAGCTTGAGACCAATTTACAGAAGTTACTGTTCTAATGTAGGAACAAGGAAGAGACACATACCTGATGAGCTGTTTTCATAAGTGCCCAGTTAAAACCAGGCTGATCATTTGCTTTCTTAGCTCTGGACCAAGGTTCGGTTTTAAGTTCCTCAATCCATTGCTTCATGAGAAGTTTTGCGCCATTAGTGGGACGCAAGAAAATCATACAGCTACATATATAAGGTCTTCCCTTTTTACCCGGAGGTGGTAAATCATGAGAATGATCCAAAGGCTTAATCTGGCATCAGAATCAATAAGATAATAAATACACTGCACTCAATACCATCAATGAAGGAGGTGTGTGAATACTGAATATAGACATACTGCAGTCATGTCATCCATGAAGTATGCATCATGGTTTCCTTCCAAATACTGAAACGGATAGACATACTGCAGTCATGTCATCCATGAAGTATGCATCATGGTTTCCTTCCAAATACTGAAACGGATCTTGCAACCACACCATATCAACATCGTTGTACATAACATTGTAACCTAGCTCTATGATTTGCAAGAGATGTTGTGGTCTCCGAGCTGTGAAATTGAAGAAACCCTGATCCAATACAATGAACTAGTTAAAACAACCGATGCCATTGCAACGCATACCCTTAACATAGAATCAGAAAGAAACAAAAGGCTGCTACCACAAAATCAGCAATGGATGTACCAAACCAAAACCTCAGAAACACTAAACAAACTTATGTTAGAGAATTCAGTGAAATAACAGTAGCTAACGAACGAGTATCCATGATAAATGATTCAGTATGATGATAGACAACTAAGTATACCTAAAATTAGCGGAGATACATACATAAAATCCGTATTTCAAAGCAATTTAGTAGCTAGATTTCTCATGATTCGAAAGCTAAGAATTATGTTACCTGAGAACCGAATTTATGCGCTGTCTTTGAATCAAGCGCAGGAGGAATAAGAACAGCATGACCAGGCCATAACTCATTAACCTTGTAAAGAGTAGCATAATCCTCAGCGATAACAAGAACTTGATCCTGATGCTTCTGTTGAGAAACACTAATCAACCAATTATTGAGAAACGGCAAGTAAGGATAGCTAACAATACAGACAATCACAGTGCCGTTATTAGCTACGAATTTGACAGCTTGAGAAAGGGAATAGTCACGCCATTTGGAGTGGGAAGAAGAAGAGAGAGTGTTTGGAAACGGGAATAAAGGAGATCCAGCCCAAGGTAAGAACACACCGAGGATAACGAGAAGCGAGAGAAGGAGAAGGATAGCGTTGCGGCTGAAGAGAGAAATTGGACGGTTTGAGATTGAAGAATTTGAAAGAGGAGAGGATTCGAATGGGTTTGTGAATGGGTTTTGGATTGGACGTTGGTGAAGAAGCTTTGGTTGCCCCATTTTGGAGCTACTAGAGAAGAACCCAATATTGGAGAGAATGTTTTGTTTGGCTTTTAAAATTCAGAAGTTAGAACTGAAATGAATGATTCTGGGAAATTTTAAAGTGCTAGTGCAGATCGGGAGATCTCAAAACAGAAACAATGGCGATTCCGATTGGGAAAAAAGAGTATTTTTATTATTTTTACTACAATTTTGCAGATTTCTTCTTATATTAGGAGATTGTAATGTTGGATCTGTCGGTGTTAAATGGGCTTTAAAAATCAAGTAAGGCCCAAATCTTATATTATTGTCAATCTTGACTAGTAGTACTTGTTACTTATCATCCAAGGAACAGGTGTTGATATTGATAACCATAGAGATCTGTAAGCTTTAAATTCCATTAAATTAGATGTAGCTATGTAAAAAATAGGGTGAGAATTCTATAAATTATTTTGAAGGCCCAGCCTATTTTATATCCACAGATTACTTTGAGTATGAAGTAACCAAACCAAGAACATAGGAATCACTCGGAATGATTTGAAACCACCCCAAAAAAAAGAAGAAGAAATGAATGAATCTAATTCAATTTTGATGTTTAAGTTTGTCTGGCTAATGAGGGATCTTACTTAAGTACTTGGCTTCAAAAACTTTGTACTGTTTCTTCATCTCAATTACAGCCTTCTCTGCAATTGGATCAATCTCATCTTCAAACTTCTCATAAAGCTTCGGCACCGTGTGAATCAGAACAAAACCTGTTGGTTTCAGTTAGGCCAAGACATGGCAAGAAACAATAGACCATAGTATGAGAACTAGTTGAGTACTTACAGATGTACAGCAATGACAAGAAGTTGAACCAGCTTCCAATGACTGAAACAAGCCAAAGTCCTAAGGTTGCCTTTGTTTTAGAACCAAAAGATTAAAAGAAAGTTCATAAATCAGTTCAGAAATTTCTTCAAACAAGGCTTAAGAAACTAAGCAAGTACCACTAGAAAGGTCTTGATGTCTCTTGCTAAAGCAATGCTCCTTAAGGTTGCAAAAGCACAGTTAAGCTCAAAGGTCAATGCAGATACAGCTATGAGTAATGGCTTCTCAGGAATGTAAATCTCCATTATACTTTCTGAAGATCTTATAATTGACATTGAAATTTTCATATTAGGTTTACCTACCATATAAAGGAATGTGAGACAAAAAAAAGTAAGTAAAAAAAGATATTTACTTGTTGAGTGCATTGGACCAGAGGAATGAGAGAATCAAAAAGAGAATAGAGCCATGACAAACAAATGTGAGAAGATGATAACCACCAAATCCAAACAAAATCCAAATCAAAGTCACTCCACTGAGTAACCCAATGGTGACCTGCTTATCTCTCCATAGCAACACATCAGCAGCTTCAAAAATTTACCAAAACCATTAGGTGATTAGGTCACATAATCATATTCAAACAATCAATCACCATTAATCTCTAATCATCATCCAAAACCTAACACATGAGACTAAAATAGCCCTAAATGTACGAACCAATCTATGAGAAAATAAAAAGCGATAGAGCGTGGAGAGTATTTCATACTTTTACCTCCACCGAGAACCATATGAATCGGTCGTTCTCTGCCAAACATACGATAGATCGGAACATTGATGTGAACGGGAGAATCTGGTTTCTCGCTATCTGTATCTGACGAAGAAAGCGAATCTAAGCCGTTGATCTCGTTCGGTACGATTTTCCCCATCAACGGCTCCTCATATGGTCCGACGATCTCTAGCTTTTCCTTCTCCATTTTTCTCTTTCCCCGATGTAACGGAAATGAGAAATAACGAGGCAAAGTTATTTATATACCACGCTTGCCTCAGTCCGAGCCTAATGGTTCGGACTCCGAACTCTCTTTCTCGCTCAGAGAGTTACTGCTGCAATTACATTCTTACCCTCAAGTCTGTCCCAGTCAAATCTTTCTGTGAACCTCTAGAAGAAGAAGAAGAAAAAACGCAAAAGCTGTACTGAGTTTTTATCTGAAACGCGAAAGCAATTTTGCGATTTGGAAGCTCTATGGTGTCAGTAAACCCTAGAACTAAGGGTTTTCCATTTTCCGATCCCATCAATATGACTTTTCCGGGCTCTGATGGATTTAGTTCGTCTCCGGTTCCGGTCACTGTACAGACTGATACGGTGTCGTGTTCTGAAGATTCGGCGGCGAAAATTCGGAAGCCTTACACTATCAAAAAGTCGAGAGAGAATTGGAAAGAGCAAGAACACGATAAATTTCTAGAAGCTCTTCATTTGTACGTATATGAATTTGACTGTATCTCAATCGATTTTGTTTTAAGAAAGCTTTGATTGTATCGTCTTGATTACAGATTCGATCGGGATTGGAAGAAAATTGAGGCATTTGTTGGATCAAAAACAGTGATCCAGGTAATTTGAAGCATCTTACTTTGTTCTTTCTATGTTTGTTTCGAAAATGATTGTGTTGAATTTGGATTTTGGGGTAGATACGTAGCCACGCACAGAAATATTTTCTCAAAGTTCAGAAGAGTGGTGCTAATGAACACCTTCCACCTCCTCGACCAAAGAGGAAAGCTAGTCATCCTTATCCTCATAAAGCTCCTAAAAATGGTGATTATCAATCATCTTCCTCAGCTTCTACAGTTCATAATCATTTTCTCCTATTCATACACTTTATGCTGCAGTTTCAATTACCTCCCACCTGAGTGGATCCCTTCCATCGTCGAGCACACCACCATTGCTTGAGCCTGGCTATCTGTACAGCTCTGATTCACAGTTATTGCTGGGAAACCAGGAGGTTTGCACCTCTAGCTCGAATCATGAATCAACAAATCTGCCAAAACCAGCTACTGAAGGTAAGTTTTTACTAGAGGTTTTGTTTTCGGTTGATGACAGTTTAAGGTTACATCATGGTTTGAGTTAGTTTTATCCGTGAACATGGATAACAATGTGGTGTAATGAATATGTGATAGTAGAGGAACCAGGAGTCTCGGCCATGGCTCTCTCAAAGAATCTCTGCTGTAAGGAAGATACATGGAAGGTACGAGGAGTGAGAAATCCAATTGAAGAAGAAAGTTGTGAAAAGCCACAACGAGGTAAGACTTGTTATTGTTTTACATTATACATCTTTGAGATTTATGCTGACAATGAGTTGTTTGTTGGTGGTTTGAATGCAGTGATGCCAAATTTTGCTGAAGTTTACAGCTTCATTGGAAGTGTCTTTGATCCAAACACATCAGGCCACCTCCAGAGATTAAAGCAGATGGATCCAATAAATATGGAAACGGTAATATCAGAATCAGTCCCTATTCAGAGCCTCTATTAAAAACTTGAATCCTGGTTATAGTAGAGAAGCTTCATTAGAATTTTTTTTTCTCCTTTTGGGTACATCAGGTTCTTTTACTGATGAGAAACCTGTCTGTAAATCTTACAAGTCCCGAGTTTGCAGAACAAGTAAGTACTACCATCCCCTGATGAAAAAATTATTTGATGGGTATTTTTAGTGATTTAGTCTTTACATATTTGGTGATGTGCTATGTGTGCAGAGGAGGATGATATCATCATACAGCGCTAAAGCTTTGAAATAAAAATATAGGAGAAAACAACAATGTATCTTATGTGAGAGATCAAGTGAAACTCATCTACTGTGTGCATTCCTTGGATTAAAGCATCAAGTTTCTCATTGGCCGAGCAGAAGCAATCGCAGGAACTCTTATATGGCTACCGAGTTCCGGGTTTATGTCTCTGTAAGTTGCCGTTTAAGAGCACATGTTTTCTTATATGGCTACCGAGTTCCGGGTTTATGTCTCTGTAAGTTGCCGTTTAAGAGCACATGTTTGCCATGTCTGTAGATAAAAGATGGTTTTGCGGAGTTGTATTTAAGACTTTAAGTTCAGACTTAGCTTGGAGTGGTTGTATATGTTTTTCTCAAGTGCAGATACAGTTAGTGACAAAAGCCGAAAAATACATTCCATAATATCTATAGATTTACAGATACAGATGAACTTTAAAGCCACTACGAGATTGGGCAAGATTAAACCCGTGCTCCTAAAATTGAGCCCATACTATCCTGGGCCAGCTCAGAAAAGCCCAGTATCGTCCGTTTTCAGTGTAGTACTGTTTTGTCGTTTTACATATTACGCAAGACACACGACCCGATAGTCAAAATATCTCGCTCCCTCTCTCGTTTCTCTTCGATTTGCTTCTCTTTCGCGGCTCAGGTCACTCTTTTGTCAGCCATGGCGATTCCTTACATGGAAACCGTCGTCGGTAAGCTTCAAAATCCTAATGGAGAAAACTTTTTTTTGGGTTGCTTGAACAAATCTTTCAGATTTTAGGGTGTTCCCGAAGCATCTAGGGTTTTCTAGAGTTGTTTTGAAATTGATTTCGTTCTGTATAAGAGATTAATCTTTGAAGACCTTATGATGATGCACACATACATATTTATCGCTTGATACAAAATGAATGGCATTTTGATTTTTTTTGATCGTCTGGTTGTTGTGGAATATCAGATTCATTTTCATCTTATTATGTTATTTTTCGTTCAGGTTTCATGATAGTCATGTACATTTTTGAGACATATCTAAATCTGAGGCAACTTACTGCTATTAAGCTTCCAACACTACCAAAAGCATTGGTTGGAGTTATTAGCCAAGAGAAGTTTGAGAAATCACGAGCATACAGTCTTGACAAAAGGTTTTGCCTTCTTCTTATGTCCTCTTCGTCTCTTATAAGTTCCATGGCTATTATAACTCTGAGGATTTTTCTTTTTTTTTACAGCTATTTTAACTTTGTTCATGAGTTTGTGACTATACTTATGGACTCTGCAATTTTGTTCTTTGGGATCTTGCCTTTGTTTTGGAAGGTAAATATCTGTTTTCCATATATATAGCATCTCCTTTTGCATATAGAGTTGTTATACATATTCGCTATTACCTTAGATATCTGGAGCTTTTCTAACGAGGGTGGGACTCAATCCAGAGAATGAAATACTGCATACTCTTTCATTCTTGGCTGGTGTTATGATATGGTCACAGGTTTTTCAAATTAACCCCTTCATGTATACGTTAAGGATCAAAGTATCTATTTTCTTAAGATAATTATGTTTCTTCCATATTCTGATGCAGATCACTGAGTTGCCATTTTCTTTGTACTCAACTTTCGTGATTGAGACTCGCCATGGGTTCAACAAAGTATGTTGTATTTCCAACATTACCTTGTGACTTATTTTCTTGATTACATAGTGGATTAAATTTGCTTTTAAATTCTGTGTACAGCAAACAATATGGATGTTCATTAGGGACATGATCAAAGGAATACTTCTATCTGTCTTACTAGGCCCACCCATTGTTGCCGCGATAATTTTCATAGTTCAGGTTTGGTGATTATGGATTCATCTTATTTTTGCGTTACTATTCCCCATCGAATCTGGGCTTCAAAGTTTTCGGTTTCATGAATTTACTACTTCTCTGAACATGAACTTTTTAATCTTTTTCCCAGAAAGGAGGTCCTTACCTTGCCATCTATTTGTGGGCATTCATGTTCATCCTGTCTCTAGTGATGATGACTATATACCCGGTGTTGATAGCACCACTTTTCAACAAGTTCACTCCTGTGAGTATTTCTTGCATGACCATTTTACAGTTCAGTGATGTTTTGTACTATGTTATTTATCACAGAACTATATCTTCCGTTATATTTGAATATAGCTTCCAGATGGAGAGCTCCGCGAGAAAATTGAGAAACTCGCTTCTTCCCTAAACTTTCCTCTGAAGAAGCTGTTTGTTGTCGACGGATCTACAAGATCAAGCCATAGCAATGTGAGGAACTTAAAAAGCTTGAGATCTTTACATGCCTACTTTTCTAGATTACCATTAGGAGCTCATGTTTCTTGTTTCATCTTATAGGCTTATATGTATGGTTTCTTCAAGAACAAAAGGATTGTTCTTTATGATACATTGATTCAGCAGGTATCGTGAATCTCGAGTTTTTAAACAAGCTATACTCACATGCTATTTCGTTTCTGAAAAATCTTCTTTTGTGCAGTGCAAAAATGAGAATGAAATTGTGGCGGTTATTGCTCACGAGCTTGGACACTGGAAACTCAATCACACTACATTCTCGTTCATTGCAGTTCAAGTGAGCCTCAATCGGCAGTTCAAAACCTACTTGCTCACGTTTACGTTTTCACTTGAGAAATCATGTCTTATGACCCTCTCTCAATGTTTCTTATATTACAGATCCTTGCGTTCTTGCAATTTGGAGGATACACACTTGTCAGAAACTCCACTGATCTCTTCAGAAGTTTTGGATTTGATACGCAGCCAGTTCTCATTGGTTTAATCATATTTCAGGTTTGTTATTTTTGCTTTTGAACACTAAACTATTGATAAGAAAAAACTTCAAACCTCTCTCATATCTCCTGTCTGATTATAACAGCACACTGTAATACCACTACAACATCTAGTAAGCTTTGGCCTCAACCTCGTTAGTCGAGCTTTTGAGTTTCAGGTAAAAAATCTTACAATCGCTCCAGATCTAATCTAATCATAACTTCAATCTGAGTTAATGTTCCTTTTTGCAGGCTGATGCTTTTGCTGTGAAGCTTGGCTATGCAAAAGATCTTCGTCCTGCTCTAGTGAAACTTCAGGTCAGAAAAGACAACAAC
Source organism: Physaria fendleri (assembly GCA_036630335.1). NCBI lineage: Eukaryota > Viridiplantae > Streptophyta > Magnoliopsida > Brassicales > Brassicaceae > Physaria > Physaria fendleri. The sequence continues at coordinate 24,791,353 of CM071720.1, read as the reverse complement.
ATAAACACAGACTTGTTACTCATCTTCGTGTCATATACTTTAATAGTTTCTCTGTTGGGATATATTATTTTGCAGGAAGAAAACTTATCAACGATGAACACAGATCCATTGTACTCAGCATATCACTACTCACATCCTCCTCTTGTTGAAAGGCTAGAAGCCATTGAAAGAGAAGAGAAGAAGACAGATTAAGTCCGTTTAGTTCGCCTTTTTGTAGGCGAAAAACCATATAGGCACAGGCCTCTTCTTGTTTCGTGTTTACATTTTTACCATGGTCTTTACTTAGTTACTAGTTTCTTTTGCTTAAAGTCAATCACTTTATCGATCTGATTTCATCATTTCTGATACAACCCATCGACATATTTGCCTGAATCATCCTTGTGTCGATAGTGAAAACTACTAAGATTTCCAAGACTGAATACACAAGCCGACACTGATGGACATGATGTCCAAAAATTACCATTATTTTATGTTTGAACAAATATTTTAAAATCTGGTGCAAAGAAAGAGGTAAGTGGATCAAATAGCCCAGTTCCGCATATTCCGCGTGTTTAGATGACACACCACTCAGGGGTATTTTAGTAATTTTATTGATCGAAGTCAGGCGGATTTAATCTAACCCGTCGGATGATAAATCAACGGCGAGGATTCAAGGTTTGACCAGATAGTTGAGAGATTTGAGAAAGTGGCTGCCATGATTGGGTTGAGTTTGGCTCCGAGAGAGAGAGAGAACAGAGAGCAGAAACCTGAAGAAAACTCGAAGAAAGACGCATAGATTCTTCCAGTTTTTATTTGTTTGAAGTAGAAGAATCGCTGAGTTTGATTTGCTCGAAATTAGGGTATCTAAATCTGTTTATTCCTTTTTATGTTACTCTCTTTCTCTCTCGCGCATGAATCTGTGGTGAAGTTTTTGGGATATTTAGGGTTTCTGAGTTAGTCCTGGTTTGATTTAGAGGTGAAGCGAAGATGAACGTGATGCGTCGTCTCAAGAGCATTGCTTCGGGTCGGACCTCGATTTCTTCGGATCCTGTAAGTTTACATTTGAATTTTTATTTTTGCCCTTTTGAGATCAAATTGATTTAAATATTTCTTTCTCTTTTTTCATCCACACATTTTAGGATTGATGTCGTTTACAGTATATTCAGTCAAAATTTGAGTTTGAGATCTTAGTTGTAGATATGGTAGTTAATGCATATGTTTTTAGGGTGGGGACTATGGACTGAAGAGAGCGAAGTTAGATCAAGATAACGAAATCTTGTTTACTGATCCAATGCTGGTTGACCAAACTAGTGATTGTTTTGAGATTAAAACTGATATTTTGCCACAAGAAAGTGTTGCTGGCCCGTCAAATTCGCATGCTGTAACGGATAAAACCGTGGATGATTCTCAGCTTCCGGATGTTATGCTCGAAATGAGAATTAGAGATGAGCGTAATGCTAACAAAGAGAAGGTTATTTACTTAAGAGTTTTTCGTTAATTATCTCCTGATCTTCTGTTACTTTTGCTCACATCTCCATTGGCTTATGCAGGATATGGAAACAAGTATTGTAAATGGCAATGGGACTGAAACGGGACAAGTAATTACGACAACAGTTGGTGGTCGAGATGGAATGCCAAAGCAGGTTATTCAACTAACTTTTTTGGTTGATTACCATTGTGTTTGAGAAAGCTAACTAATCATGATGCTCATTGCTCTTGTGGAAATATGGTTTCTTTGTTTCTCCTCTGTACAAGTAGTTGGGTGTATCATTAATTTACTCTTTATTACTTGTTTTAGACAATCTCTTATATGGCCCAGCGAGTGGTTGGAACAGGCTCATTTGGAGTAGTGTTCCAGGTAGGTGGAGATTCTTATAGAAGGACAAAACTAATCATTCAATTGCTTTTGTTGTTTCCAGAATTTGACTTACTGTCTGATATTTGGACAGGCCAAGTGTCTGGAAACGGGTGAACAAGTTGCAATTAAAAAGGTTCTGCAGGATAAAAGATACAAGAACAGAGAAATTCAGATAATGCGCTTGCTAGACCATCCCAATGTTGTCCGACTAAGACATTCTTTCTTTTCAACAACTGACAAGGATGAACTGTATCTCAACGTTGTCCTAGAATATGTTCCCGAAACTGTTTACAGAGCAACAAAACACTATACCAAAATGAATCAGCATATGCCAATTATCTTTGTTCAGCTCTACACTTATCAAGTGAGTTCAAGAAGCTTTCTAGTTAATCGTTTCTAGTAATCTGTGTAGCATAAACCTTCAGATACATAAAAAAGTTATAATTCCGTCTGTTAATTTTTTCCCTTTTTGTTGCTTTGTGGCATATCAGATTTGCCGTGCGCTGAACTACTTGCATCGTGTGGTTGGTGTGTGTCACCGTGACATCAAGCCACAGAATTTACTGGTATGGCAAATAGTCCTACTTAAACGTTAAGCCATATAAAAGGACAATACATTGATTCTCTTATAACGTGGCTTTCATAGGTTAATCCCCAAACTCATCAGCTAAAAATTTGTGATTTTGGAAGCGCAAAGATTTTGGTATGTTCTTTTTTCGTTGAAATACTCTGGGAGATGGGTAATCATTTGGATAATGATATCTAACACCCTTTGCCTCTTCAGGTGCCCGGTGAACCTAACATATCCTATATATGCTCTCGGTACTACAGGGCCCCAGAACTAATATTTGGGGCGACAGAGTATACCAATGCCATTGACATGTGGTCCGGCGGTTGTGTTATGGCAGAGCTTTTACTCGGCCAAGTGAGTATAGTATATGTTATAAAGTTTAGGTTATTGGGAACCATTTTTAATTTTTGGCTGATTAGTTATATTGTAACTTTCAAATCAATATTAATCTGATATGAATGTTGGTCTTCTACCTGTAGCCACTGTTTCCTGGGGAAAGTGGCATTGATCAGCTAGTGGAGATAATCAAGGTACTGATTATGATCCCTTGTGTTCCTTCATCTTTTCTCTAAGTTTCATGTTTTATTATACTCATCTGTATAGCTACCAGATTCTTGGGACGCCTACAAGAGAAGAAATACGGTGTATGAATCCGAATTACACAGAGTTCAAGTTTCCTCAAATCAAAGCTCACCCATGGCACAAGGTTTGTGAAAAATAATCGCAAGTGCCTCTTTTGTGCATGTGCACGTTCAGATGGAATCTAATGTAGCACAAAACTCTTCAGATTTTCCACAAGCGAATGCCACCTGAAGCAGTAGATCTTGTCTCAAGACTCCTCCAATATTCTCCAAACCTTCGTTGCACTGCTGTAAGACAAAATCATTTAGGACATCTGACTGCTATATAGCTTCTTCTGATGTGGAATTTTGACTTAAACGTCTACAAACTTTTTTTTTGCATTTGTTTAGTTGGAAGCTTGTGCACATCCCTTCTTTGATGACTTACGGGACCCAAATGTTTCACTGCCAAACGGAAAACCGCTGCCTCCATTGTTTAACTTCACGCCCCAAGGTCAGCCTATGAATTACCTTGCAAAGACTGAAATTATCATTATCCAACTTATTGAGAATCACAATAACATGTAAAACGTAGAGATTGGAGCAGAATCAAACAAATGTTCGATCTACATTTTGGTTCTATCTCATTGATTTTGTTATCAATTGTATTTGAATCTTCAGAACTTGCGGGTGCATCAACAGAGCTACGACAGCGTCTAATGCCAGCAGCGCATAGCCAGGGAACAGGAAGTAGCTCATAGGATAATTCATAGTATGTCCAAATGCAGCTTTCTTTTTCCCAGTCTATTTACGACAATGTGTGCACCAATGTGGTACCACTTCTACTCCGAAGCTTTGTCACTGATGGAGAGTCTGAATACCTGCAAAGCCGGGACCTGAGGAGATGTGAGATTACTGGTTCCTTCTGAGTGGCTTCCCTTTCTTAATTTTTATGTTTTCACAAATTTGAACCACTCTTATATGTTTGGTTGTATCATATTTTTGAATGTTTGTAATCAATCAAGGTAATGATTTTGTTGGATCTCATGAACAATATAAAACCGGAACATAACGAGTCCGTTTTGATTAAAACAGAACCAATATAAAACCGGAATATTCGAGTTAAATCAACAAACCGGTTCTCTTTTTTTTTTTTTTTTTTTTTGGCGGACGTGAACTTAAACCCTTGTCGGGGCCTAGAAACCCTAGTTAAACAATCAAAGACTTGATTTTTAATTATTTCTCTGAGACGAATCATCTTGCGATTGTTCCTGGTCTGAAAATCCAGAATCAAGCGAAAGGGTTCGTGGTGTTTTTTTTTTTTTTTTTGGTGACCAGAATCAAGCGAAAGGGTTCGTGGTGTTTTTTTTTTTTTTTTTGGTGATGAAGGTTTTAATTTGTGATCAGATTAATTCCATATTTGTGATCAAGGTTTTAATTTGAAATGTCAAACTTTTGGCTTGTTAGCTGATTGATATTTAACTGAAAGCTTTTGGTTTGCTAAATCCAGTTTCTACTTGAAGATACAATTATAATAAGATTATTTTTCAGTTTTGTAGAAGCAGTTCAATTCCATGGCACCAAGATGGAAATGGAAAGGTGCTAAAGCAAAAGCTCTTGCAGAACCAATTTCAAAATCAATCTCAGAGCTCCAATTATCTCTAACCAAATCAAACCCCACATGTATCCTCTCACCTCACAATGTGCTTGTACCAGTTGAGCCAGAGCAAGTAGATCTTTTCGACCGTTGTTGTTTTGGCAGCCTCGTTTTATCCTCAGAGAAAGTCAAGAAATTGATTCAATTAACTTTCGAAGAAGCTTTCTATTTGCTATACAATCTCAAATGCATCAAAATCTCTCTTCAAGGTCGTGTCTTGGAAGATGATGTAGACAACACATGGCTCTACATGAAATCAAAAAGACCCAATTTCCCAATGTTTTTCAAAGCTTATTCACATTTAAGATCAAAGAACTGGGTTTTGAGATCAGGGTTGTCATATGGTGTGGATTTTGTGGCATACCGTCACCATCCATCTCTTGTGCATTCTGAATATGCGGTTTTGGTTCAGTCTGGAGAAGAACCTGATCGGTTAAAAGTGTGGTCAGATAACTATTGTACTGTTCGGTTAAGTGGAAGTGTTGCAAAAAGGTTGTTGACTCTCTACGTCAAAGGAAAGGATTTGAATCTACCTATGTGTTTGGAGAACTACACAGTGAAAGAACAAACAATAAGAAGGTGGATCCCAGAAATCAGTCGTGAAGAAGATGTAACTACAAAATCAAAACCATATGTTACTAGGATTTGAAAACCCTTTTGACTAATTGTTTCATTTCTTGTGTGCTAAGTCAACAAAACCAAACCAAATTTCTTTACCATGGATTCTTAGAAGCAAATCTACTCAATAAGTTTGGATCATCCAAGATCCTCCCAAGTGGTATCTTAGAGCTAACAAACACCTCAAGAAGACAAATGGGTCAAACCTTTCATGGCTTCCCTATACCCTTCAACAACAACAACACTAACTCATCAAACTCTCTTTCTTTCTCCACTAGTTTTGTTTTCTCATTCATTCTGCTGTTAATCATCTATAGGTTGAAATCATCAATGATTGGCCTGAGAACCAGACCATCACTGTCTACATTAAGGTTGAAATCATCAATGATTGGCCTGAGAACCAGACCATCACTGTCTACATTATGCATTTTTATTTTTTCTCATTTGAACAAAAAGATTAGAAGTTGAAGAAGCTCTAGGAATATCTTTAAACGCCTTTTCGATCTCAATCAAGTCTTCATCGTCAAGAAATTCCAAAGTAGTGGGTCTCACGGAGATTTTTGCGGTCTTTAAACACTTAGAGTTGTTGAAAACGTATGTCAAGAATTCATCCGCTTCTATACTATACTCGTACTCAATCCAATTGAATATTTCAAGTTGTGATGACAAACATGCGGGCACAAAGCTAGGTTCGTTCCATGAAAGATTCTCTAGTTCATCCACATATACCTGTGAAACCAAACCTATCCATTAAGCAAAGCTAGAAGAGAAGATAAAAAAAAAAAAAGGACACGTACATAGTTAATGGTAAGAGATTTGAGTTTTGGAGCATTTTGAAGTAGAAGCATTAGTGGTTTGAACCAATCTGATTCTTCAGGATATATTATTAACTTTTTGAGCTGAGGTAGTTTCATAGTTCTACAATGCTGCTTAACCTGATGCGACCAAAAAAAAACAACAATGTTAGAGTCACACAATTGTTAGTGCGATCAATCTGAATAATAAACAATCCAATGTATGTATTATTATGTGCATACCACTTCTTTGGTAAAAACCAATTTAAGAGAAGAGACAACCGATGAAATAGATCTTATGAACTTATCAACGCCAGGGAAAGACGACCAAAGATGGATACCAGCATTCTCGAGATGGGGCATATTATTCTCTACGGAACAAGAGTCCTCTGAAGTACTACGGATGTGCAACTCTTTTAATGAAGGAGTATCAATAACCAAATACCTACCGTTATCCACATCACTCTTTTCATCATCTATCTTAGTATAGCTTAAGAACCAACCCTTTTAATGAAGGAGTATCAATAACCAAATACCTACCGTTATCCACATCACTCTTTTCATCATCTATCTTAGTATAGCTTAAGAACCATAAAGAAGGCAATTTCACACTAAACTTTCTCACATTGTCATCATTCTTTCGTATCACCGCCAAAACCTTAAGTACGGGGCAGCTTGATAAGAACCTAACAAGAGAAGCCTCGTCTTTATACACCACACAGTACATTTTAAGAATTACGAGTGATGGAAGGCAACAACAAGCAGATGAAGAAGGAAAGTCCACGAGAATCTTGTTAGAAAGCTTAAGTTTCTTTAGCGTTTTGCAGGTGTAAAAGCTAATGGGCAATCTGATTGGATCTGCTCTGGAGGACCACTGAAGATTTAAAGACAACTCAATCACGTTGCGATTACAAACATTATCAACCAACTTTGGAATATCTGCAGGGGCAGCTTGATAAGAACCTAACGAGAGAAGCCTCGTCTTTATACACCACACAGAACATTTGAAGACTTACGAGTGATGGAAGGCAACAACAAGCAGATGAAAAAGAAGGAAAATCCACGAGAATTTTGTTAGAAAGATTAAATTCCTTTAGCGTTTTGCAGATGTACAAGCTAATGGGCAATCTGATTGGATCTGCTCTGGACCACTTAATATTTAAAGACAACTCAATCACGTTGCGATTACAAACATTATCAACCAACTTTGGAATATCTGCATCA
>CM071720.1:24706222-24716909 GCA_036630335.1 Physaria fendleri | reverse complement strand
ATACGCATTATCTTTTATCACACTCAATGACTCCAGGAGATCCTCATAATATCTGGAGACCATGTGCTCATATACCTCTGCAAGTAGAAGGTTTTTCATCAACATTCAAGCAGCATGCAGTGCGTAATGCATTACTGAGATCTTTACAAGAACCATCTTCAAGAACTTGAACTTTAACAGTGCATGGCTCCCGAGGATGACTTTCATCGCCATTAAACACTGCAACAGTCATTGATCGATGTGATGGCAATGGCAAAGCTAAGGTCATGAAAGGATCAAAGGTAGGTGATTCTTTTCCACAATTTTGACAGACCAATGTTGACTTGCATTGTCCCTGGCATACATCACCTATCACAGAGTCACGATTTGAATCTTCAGCTTCAATGCAAGGTTTTTGTTTCACCTTGTTCAGGTCATCATGTAGTTCATTCAATAGGATAGAAATAAATTCTTGAGAATCATGCTGATTGTTATCACCAAAGCGTTATGCTAGAGATGTCAAGATTTCCATAAAAATGCTTGGTTCAACCGTATTCTGTCAAGATGACCACAATTCCCTCAAAAGTTTACAAAATGCAATTGCAAGTTCACCATTCATTCCCAAAGTATTCTCTTCATTTTAAGGGGTGTATGGACCAAACACTGAAGAGTATTGTTCATGAAGCATGTGTTTCCCAAATTCTGCAATTCTCTTAAACCTCTCTTATCTCTTCTTTTTTGACTGATTGACAGCTTAGGCTGCTCAGCTGAAATTTGGTCAAACATCACATTAGTTCCTTTCATATCCAATACCTTCGATTTACTTAAAACTCTTTGGTAGAACAAAAGATATGCTTTTGAAGTCTTGATGATAAAGATGAGAAGTGTTGTTAAGAGGCTGTGATTTAGAGAGGTTTAAGAGGTTTTTGATTGATGATAAAGATGAGAAGTGTTGTTAAGAGGCTGTGATTTAGAGAGGTTTAAGAGGTTTTTGAGTTGGAAACCATAGTTTCTGAGTTTTATAGCAGCTCTATAACATGAATTAGCAAGAAGACGATAAAGAACCCATCCTGCTAGAAGTACAAGAAGCTCTGGTAAAACCATAGTTATGGCGAAAAGATTATGGCGAAAAGAGAGAAGAAGAGAGAAGAGAGTTAATGTGATGGAGAATTATGGCGAAAAGAGAGAAGAAGAGAGAAGAGAGTTAATGTGATGGAGAATGGAGACAAAACCAGACCCTGAAGACGACGCATCATATTCAGGTAAAACATGGATATCATCAAAATTAAACCATTTGTTCTCATCCATCAACTTAGCGTAAGCAGTGTAGTGACCACCTCCCATGACACCAGATTGCTAATAGCATAAATCTCATAATGACATAGCTCACCATCTTTGATCCTCATATACTTGCTTAAATCTAGATCATGAGTCGGGAAAATCCACGAATGTACCAATTTTATTGTTGGAGTCACCGCTATGTCTAAATCGTTTCAGGTGGAACACAAGGATATGTGGTAACTTCCATAAGGCTAGCTTCTTAATCGCTTGTTGCTTTGCTTTACAAGCAAGGAAATACCACATATTATCTCCTACTAGAGCCTCTTCTCTTAGAAAAGCATCCAAGCAGGAATACAAAGATAATTCCTCTTGCCTTGTCTTCTTCGCCACAGAAACCTCAGGTAGACCATTTAAGTAGCTGGAATCGTATTTCTCATGATATTTCTTGTTCGACCATTTAAGTAGCTGGAATCGTATTTCTCATGATATTTCTTGTTCCACTTTACTATAACACTTGTATCTCTACGAGCATGCACATCTGGACACTTTTTAAGAGGCTGGATATTGAAAGAATGGCCATCTGCCAAGACGAGGCTGACCGATAACTCTTTATCATCAACTGCATTATCCTCTGTTTCAGTGTCTCTAGATGATGCATTTCCAGATGATTCATCTGTAACATCAGAAATGTTGTAATTCTCGTTTCCACTATGAACTTTAGATGACAAAAGAACCCGAAGTGCCAGCAATTTAGACATGGTGTGAGTAATATTATTTTTACCAAGTCGTTTTTTTTAAATATACGTGACCAGGGGAGTACCGAAAAGCTTTGGGTCTCTGCCACTACTAGGCTTTTCCTGCTCCCCATGAAGAATCTCAAGTTTGACTTTCTCTTTAGTCATCTTGTAGATGCCGAACCGATATGCCACGATATGCGCATTGTCTTTTATCACACTCAGCGACTCCAGGAGATCCTCATAATATATGGAGACCATGTGCTCATATACCTCTGCAAGTAGAAGGTTTTCATCATTATTCAAGCAGCATGCAGTGCGTAATGCATTACTGAGATCTTTACAAGAACCATCTTCAGGAACTCTGATACACAATCAGAATCTGCCAAGAAGACCCCTCAGCCTCATTCAGCCAACACGAACCTCAAGATCATCGTGGAAAATTCAAGAGATAATTTTCCTATATTCTTAGCTCATGAAGAGAGCTCCTCGAAGTGGAATCACTCGAATCCAAGCCCACATGAAGAAGTTATGAATTTTACAAGTCAGGAGAGTTGCAAGACATCTGGTTTGGACCAACATGCATCTTTTGAAGAACCACGATCAAACCAAGAGGATTCAAGCTGCAAACCGGATTGTGCTAGAATCTTGACTCAAAAAAGAAGCTGTGAGACTTGGAATCAAACCAAACCGAAATCAGAAGAAAGAATCTTGACTCAAAAAAGAAGCTGTGAGACTTGGAATCAAACCAAACCGAAATCAGAGGAAGAAGTTATTCAAGTCACAAGTCAACAAGATTCCGATTTCGCAGAATCGGACCTACTTGCCTTAATTAGAGATTTGCGAACCGATGAGAAGGAATTGGGCTATAAATCCAATTGTTTCGAAATATTGACTTATCAATGAGAATCTGGAGCTTTGAATCACATCAATCGGAGCTTTAATGAAGGAGTTATGGATTTTCCAAATAAATGTAATCTGCAGTTGCCTTATTTGGAGGCTCACGAAATTGAGGGAAATCAAGGATGTGATTGGCGACCTGAAGATTTTCTGATTCAACTAGAGGCTTCTAAGAAGACTCCAAGATGCATTCTAAGCCATTGGATCATTGGCTTTCAATATATTCCATCAACACACCAAGACTTTCCATTTCAAGCACATGGAGCATCCAATGTGATCAAAAGCCAACCATTCCTTTCTAAAGCACATGGACGTCCAATATGGCTTGTAAGATGGTCTAAGATTGTTCCAAGGCATTCATCCTATGGTCCTAAGCTCTCGAGACTCAAGACAAAAAAATAGAAGATTTGGTTTTTAATATTTTAATTCATTTTCTTTTATTATTATTTTCTAAAATTCTCTTATAAAAAGGTCTTTGCCTTCATTGTAATAAACAGACTTGAATAATGAATTAAACCAAACTTGTTTCTCTCTAGAAATTGTCTAGAAACCCTAGCCCTTTGTGTGGATTCACAAAGCAGTTAGTTTGCTGTATCAAAGAGCCTTCCATACTCTTTGTGGTGCCCTCGATCCACCCATCACGACCCATTCATTAGACTCACGAGCACATCTTCGCGACCCTCGTTTGTCCCCATCTCTATTCCGTGCGATCATCTCTTGACTGATTCGAGCACATCTTCGTGACCCTCGATCAGTTCCATCACCATCCTACAAAGACTCCTTCCAATCTTGTATCAAACTCGAACTGTAACAGTGCATGGCTCCCGAGGATGACTTTCATCGCCATTAAACACTGCAACAGGCATTTATCGATGTGATGGCAATGGTAAAGCTAAGGTCATGAAAGGATCAAAGGTAGGTGATTCTTCTCCATAATTTTGACAGACCAATGTTGACTTGCATTGTCCCTGACAGACATCAACTATCACAGAGTCACTATTTGAATCTTCAGCTTCAATGCAAGGTTCTATGTTTCACCTTGTTCAGGTCATCATGTAGTTCATTCAATAGGATAGAAAGAAATTCTTGAGAACATACTGATTGTTATCACCAAAGCGTTATGCTCGAGATGTCAAGATTTCCACAAAAACGCTTGGTTCAGCCTTATTCTATCAAGATGACCATAATTCCCTCAAAAGTTTACAAAATGCAATTGAAATTTCACCATTCATTCCCAAAGTATTCTCTTCATTTAGGGGGTGTATGGGCCAAACACTGAAGAGTACTGTTCATGAAGCATGTGTTTCCCAAATTCTGTAATCCTCTTAAACCTCTCATATCTCCTTTACCAAAATTATCATCTTGGGGAGGGTTTCTCCTAAACTTGGAACCATTGGAACGACCAATAGATAAGGTCCCTCCATCAAGCATACTATTCATAGTATCTGACCTCATCGGCTCTAGAGGTATTATAGCTAACTCATTTCCGGTCGATCTCATGTCATATTGAGAAGATGAAGACCCATCAAGTTCAAGAAGAATCTGTTTGCTTATGCTTATGATGATACTACTTTGGGCTTTACTGTCTTTCAACTTAAGACAGAGAGGGTAAACCTCCACACTATACTTCTTACTGTGAAATCGTTGACAGATCATCTTCCTCGGTAGTGGAGGACCTCCTTTATACCATTCCACGAGTTTTCTCCAAACTTTATGAGGAACTAGAGCGTAGTCAATTCCTTCTTTCTCCAAACTTTATGAGGAACTAGAGCGTAGTCAATTCCTTCCTGCTGCATCTCGCGAATCTGCGGATCACTAATGTCACTTTCACCCTCAATAATATCATTATTGTCAATTGGTCGAGGCCTGGCTACATTTCTTTTTCTTTTTTTTTGTGGTAGCCCAACAAATCTCTGCCAGATTGAATACCAGCTGTATGAGATAATGAATATAAGTTTCCATATTTCCTATCATGCTTCGCTTCGCTTCACTAGTCAGCTTCGTCACAATACGTTTCTCTTCATCAGGACTACAACGAAATTCACAACCTCTGATTACCACCATGGATTCAGACTCAAGGATTGTCACGTAAGCGAATCACTCTACAAGTGTAATCAGAAGAACGGGAGAAAATTTGAGAAATTGAAGGAAACCCAAAACGAGAGAAACCGAGAGAGAACTTTTTCTTAAGAAGAGTCAAAGAAAGACAAGGAAAAACCCTCCATGACAAAAAAAAAGGAAAACCCCTAAATTGGAGAAAGAAAGAAAATAAGAGACAGAAACGCGGCGAAAGATCAAAGTATCCGTATTTACCAATTTAAAAGAATTCTTTAGTTTATCGTATGTATCATTAGAAACTAGGAGGTTTGATAGAGTTATTTAGGTAAAATTGTATAACAATTAATAGGTCATTATTAATATGATTAAAAAGAAAATTATTCATTTTAAAAAGATAATAGTGATTATTACCATTAATTGAAAATCAATTAATATAAATTTGTAGCAGAAAAATAAATATAAATACAACTGTTTAACATACAAAATATATTTTTTATATTAATATATTAGTAAAAAAGATATTATACATTCTTTTAAAAAATTGAATTTCTTAGAATAATATAAAAAAATTGATTGACTATTTTTTTCAATATAAAAAAAGTTTATATTCAAATTTTATAGCAATATCTTATTAAAAACGAAAATTACACAATCATTAAAAAAAATCTAATTTTTGGATTACTATAATAAAATTAACGGGCTATTGTTTTTTCAAAAGAAAATGGAAATTTTTTCTCTCTTTTAAAATTTTTTCAAGAAAATTCGAAATTTTTAAATTGCTATACAATACAATGTTACAAAATATAAAATGATTATTTACAAGTTGTAATACTATTTAATATGCTAGATAAATTTTAAATATGTACTTCTTAGATGGTATATAAGATCAATTAAAAATATTTTAAATTATATCGGTTTTCAAATATTATACATTATCTTTTTCATTTTAAATTTTAAAACTAAATTTTAATTTTTGAAAATATATACACCCGTGCAATTTCCGCACGGGAGAATTCTAATATGCTTCGTAATTGGCATAATTTTAAACAAAAATCCGCAACAAGTCAAGTATTAAGACAATACTCTATCTCTAGGTTATCTCTCCCTTCCTTTTAAGTTCATCTTTTTCGAAGAATACCTACGATAGCCTAATCATTCATTTTCTTTCTTAAAAATAGTTATTACTCTTTAACTCATACTTGCTTAACACATGTCATCATTCTCTTTTTATTGGTGAATCTCGTTTCTCCATAAACAAATCAAATCTTTCCGCCGTTTACATTACTCCCGCAATTGGCCACTTCTCCTTTCATCTATACAACGACTTCCACTTCCTGAGACACAAGAAACCCCGTCCCTCTTCATCGCATCACCTTCCTTATTACATAACTCTCTCCTCCATAAACCCAAAATCTACCGGCTCTACGTGATTTTCTCATCGACATTTGGAAGCTCGAAAACCGTGGATCACCAACTATTCTGGACAATAGTCGAATCTTGTTCCAGTTTCTGGATGAATATCGCATGCTCAATGTCTTGGAGGAATAACCATATATTTTTTCGTGGTTGGTTCATTGTGGTGGACAAATAGAACAACTCAGACTCCCCTTCCTTCCTCAACTCGATCCCTATATGGGTCAAGGTACTAAACGTTCCCTTTCTATATCGACATGACTTGGATTTAAAAGATATAGAAAGAATGATAGGGGAAGCTAGAAAGACAAAATTCAAACAACCTTCGAGGTACAGTCCACAAGAATGTTGGGTTAGGGTCACCGTAAGAGCGGATACTAAACTCGAGCTCACAAGACAAATGGATTTTCTCAATGGTGAACGCCTTATCTTCCTCCAATTTGTTTACCAACACTTGAAGAACTTTTGCACAACATGCAAATCTCTCCTTCACATCTCGCTGCTCTCTAAGGAAAATGTTTCATTCTACTCTGATTTCGAATCTGAATCCGATGACGAGTCGAGACAATCTGCACTTCCACCTTTCCATTCACTCCCATCCTTCCTTCTAGCTCATAAGAAGTCAATAATACTGATTTTTTCCTCTCAACCAGGCTTTCTCCCTTCTCCTTCGTAACAGAATTTCTTCATAGGTGAATGTTCTAGAGGACCACAACACATGGCGTCTCTCCCGTAAATTGTGGAACCTGTCTTTACTCCAAATAACCCAGTGACACGTGGCAATATACTACACAACATGCAAAAAGAAGCCGCCAATATAACCTCTAATTGATATTTGTGGCCTCTGTGGGACAAACATTATGCTTCAGGAGATTACATCTGGCCAAATGTCACTCTCTGTCTACAATTCAGCGAACATTACCTCTTAGGATGCCAAATGTCACTCTCTGTCTACAATTCAGCGAACATTACCTCTTAGGATCAACATCAAACGCCTTTAAATCATTCAGAATTTGCCTCTGAGCTAGCCCTAGTTGATGCCCTTCTTACTCGCGAAGCACAAATCACACTAGCCATTAATCCTCTCCACGACAAGGAAACACGTGAAGCAACCTATCTTCTCATGGACATTAGCAACACTACAATTGTCAAGCAACCATCCCAGTTCTAGCCTTCGATTCCACAGGTAGCAAGCCCTCCATCCCTCTCTCAGATCGTCACAAGCAGAATCAACTCTGACAGTGAAATGCCAGAAATGAACAGACCCTTTGAGCCCCTTACCAGCCAAGGCTCACTTAGCGGAGGTCTAGTGATAATGTGGAGGAAGAATGTATCTTGTAGGGTAATGGGATGACCTTCTCCAAACCTAATCGAGCTACTAGTTACCTATTCTACCTTCAAGTTTCGTTTATCATATATCTATGGCAACCCAATAAAAAAATACAGGCACCAATGATGGCAACATCTCATAGATAAAGCAAAAAACAATTTTTACCCTTCCCACTCAAGAATTGTCCTTGGCGATTTCAATGAAATCAGACGCCCAAACGAAAAACATGGTGATAAAGCAAAAAACAATTTTTACCCTTCCCACTCAAGAATTGTCCTTGGCGATTTCAATGAAATCAGACGCCCAAACGAAAAACATGGTGGCAAAGCAAGAGCACCCTCTAGTTTCTCTGCATTCAATGACTTCATTAACCGACCAAACTTAACCCAAGTTCCCATCTTTGGTGGAAAGTATTCTTGGATAGTCAATTGACATCAATACACAATCAAATCCCTCTTTGATCGAGCTCTAGTATCCAAGCCTTGTGATGTCACCCGTATGTTCAGGATTTTCCCTAAAGATGGCGAACGCTAGGTTTCACCCGAGGGAAAGAGCCCTCGGGATTTTAAACCCTCTCTTAACCGCAAGTGCACTGGATAGTCACTTCTAGTATAGATCAAGGTCGATCCACGAGGAAATCTGGTACACTGTTCTAGAAAACCTAAAGCTAAGTTAGTGTTTATGGGGGTTTGTTGAAACCAAATTTACGAAATAAAATAAATAAACTAAATGTAGGGGCCTCGAGAGCTGATCTAAGGGATCCCATATTCTATGGATTAATCGATTATTCCGATGTTGAATTAGCTCTTGTCTAGAACTTAGAACTTGAATATTGACTGAGCCACGCTAATGGTCATCAACCGTCATACCTTAGAGGTTACAAAGTTGAGACCAAAGACTGTCACACTGCCTAACCACCCTCTAGGGAGCATTATCTCGTTCGGGTATGATATTTTCACAACCTTATTTAAACAACGATTTCGTCGCCAAAGGCATTATCTCGTTCGGGTATGATATTTTCACAACCTTATTTAAACAACGATTTCGTCGCCAAAGTTCAGTTGCTCGTCACTGTCATGCTCAGGTAAGCAGCGCTCCGCTAGGAGACAAGGATTATCATATAATCATAAGACAATTAATCAGAAAGCCTTAAGCATTAGTTAATACATGCTGAAAACTTTCTCAAACATGATCACCTTTCTGCGATCAATCCATAGTCTCTGGGGATTCGAACCCCTAGAAACAGACCCCTTTACCCTCGTTCGGGTATGATATTTTCACAACCTTATTTAAACAACGATTTCGTCGCCAAAGTTCAGTTGCTCGTCACTGTCATGCTCAGGTAAGCAGCGCTCCGCTAGGAGACAAGGATTATCATATAATCATAAGACAATTAATCAGAAAGCCTTAAGCATTAGTTAATACATGCTGAAAACTTTCTCAAACATGATCACCTTTCTGCGATCAATCCATAGTCTCTGGGGATTCGAACCCCTAGAAACAGACCCCTTTACCCTCACGAGAGAGACTACTTGCTCATAGGGAAAGATGCCCTAAGAGGAAGCATCTTCCTTTTCTAAAAACTAAGCTAAAATTGCTTATAGAAAATCAAACTTTATTAGAACAACCTTTATTAGAACTTTTATTTCGTGGATCTGAGGTATGATACAAGGGTTTGGAGAGTCTCTATTTATAGTGGAGAGGAGAAATTCGAGATAGATCTAAAAATCCTAGCGCTCGATCGAATCTATGTGAGTCCAGTCGAGCTCTACGTGCTTATCCTCTAAAAGATTCGGATCTCAAAGCTTCTGTGCTTATCCACTTTAAGGGAATATTCTCGACCTTGACTGAGCTCGTATTTATCCATTCTTCAAGGCTCAAGGTCAATCCGCTTGTGGCGTCTTGAGCTCGATCGAGTCCAACAGAGCTCGATCGAGTCCAACAGGGCTCGAGCGAATCCTTCTTTGTCTTCACAATTATATCTCGAGTCTTCAAAAATCCTCTAAGTCTTGGTTGCATTTAGTACCCTGAAGCCTACAAATGCATTCTTGGTATTTTAGGTGTGTTTGGAGAGTCTCTATTTATAGTGGAGAGGAGAAATTCGAGATAGATCTAAAAATCCTAGCGCTCGATCGAATCTATGTGAGTCCAGTCGAGCTCTACGTGCTTATCCTCTAAAAGATTCGGATCTCAAAGCTTCTGTGCTTATCCACTTTAAGGGAATATTCTCGACCTTGACTGAGCTCGTATTTATCCATTCTTCAAGGCTCAAGGTCAATCCGCTTGTGGCGTCTTGAGCTCGATCGAGTCCAACAGAGCTCGATCGAGTCCAACAGGGCTCGAGCGAATCCTTCTTTGTCTTCACAATTATATCTCGAGTCTTCAAAAATCCTCTAAGTCTTGGTTGCATTTAGTACCCTGAAGCCTACAAATGCATTCTTGGTATTTTAGGTGTCGATTGAGCAAATATCCGTTTGACGAAACAAATACGAAATCTACTAAAATGAGCAAGTATTTGGCCCGGGCAGGGGTGGTCCTCTTTTAATTCAATAAAAACATTCGTATCGGACCCCGAAATATAGGGGGTCTCGCAAAAAAAAAAGTTAATATTATGTATATTACAAATATTTATGGCTTAATGTATATTACAAATATTTATGGCTTAATGTTGAAGCTTCTCAAAATTGAAGTTGATAAAATCTTACTTATGATCAAAGATGTCACATGATAGGTTGAACGGTTTAGCCATTTTATCAATTGAAAAAGACATGGTTAAACACTTTGATTATTATGGTTTATACAACTATATTATTATTTTTTGCGAAAGGCCCCAATTTTTTTTTCGTATTAGGTCTCAGATTAGGCCGGACCGACTCTGGGCCCGGGACCACCATGTCACCAAATTGGTAAAAAACCGAAGCTTAGTTCTAACCAAACCTAAGGCTAATGCAATATTGATTGATTTAAACCGAAACCATGAAACTAAAATAAT
>CM071720.1:24657274-24672637 GCA_036630335.1 Physaria fendleri | reverse complement strand
TATATAAGTTCTGGCGTGGGTATTTTTCATATCAATATTTCTCATTACAAAGACTTAACTCTTGGAACAGTCGAGCCTTGAATAAACAAATTGCAGAGCAACCATCTTCCCCATGAATGCATCTATGAGGGGAGTCTACCTTCTTAATGTTATTTTCTAGTGATTACTTCTCGACCCATTTATGTTTTATGCTACATTTTGTTGGTTTGTGTGTGAGTTTCATGGACATGACTGGTACTGCTCTGTAACATAACCCTATATCATCATTGCTATTTAAACAAGCTTGTAGGACGTGGTGGCTTAGTTGTGCTACAAGGTTTGCTCAACCAAGTGCCGTAAGTTGTCGACAGATGGTCTTGGTCCATTCTCGTGGACACATCGAGCGACAGTGTATTACAATCATATTTATATTTGTCTCAACGACTACACGGCCGAAATAGATTCTCAAGGATGAAATATTATAAAACAAAATTAAGATCAGGCACAAGTCAATATTATATACAAACACAATTGGAAACAGCTATTTCTTGCTCAGTCGTAGATTACGTACATGTACAAACCTGAACTAACACATGCCCAAACATTAAGTTGGAGACTCTGAGATCAGAACGGTACCTAGGCTTTGGGCTCGGAGTGTTGGCAATTCATTGAAGCAACTTCACCGCAGCGCTTACTTCATCCAGGAAGTATTTGGCTTTGCTCGGTTTTCTTCCCATCGTGCACGCGAATATCTCTGTAGACATTGACGATGATTGAGCTGAGAGGGTTGATGATATGCTCTCAAACATCTCCTCGTCTGATCTGTCATCCCCAATGCATACCACAAAAATCTGGTGCTCTCCCATCTTCAAGCATTCTTCCAAGTATTTTCTCGGTGACAAGGCCTTTGCTTACTCCCTGTTTAGTAAAAACTCACAGTTTAAGACTAACGTACAAACCAGACAATACAAGGACTGCTTCACATTAGTGCAATGAAACAGGGACATTATGAATCATAGAATTTCTAGATATGTTTTTCAATGGATCATTGTATTAAGGGTTCTTTATTCCTCATTATGAGGTGGAGAAAGTGTATTTACCTGAGGTTTAACTTCAACGATTTGGTGGCCTGGTTAACTACAACCGGTTCGTTCACAAGAACGGTTTCTAGATGTTCCAGTAGTTCCTTGGCTTGACAAGAACTGAAGTCTGGGTCAGCATCTTGGTGATGCCAGACTAAAGCACTCTCTTTCGATTCTATATTGGATCCATCGGTCTATAAAGAAGAAAAACGGCAATTATGTAAAAACAAGAAAATAACATTGCTAATTATTCGAAATCAAACCAAACGATGAAGCAGCTTACTGTGGAACCAATCTTGGCAAAATCAGAACCATCAGCAGTTGTTCTTGTGGAGTATGCAAGTTAGAGAAAAAGGGATGTTCTTAAGTGTAAGTTTTCTCTTCTTGATAAGCCATTCCGGGTCTATTTCCGCAAAAAGAATAAAGATAAGGGTCAGATTCAGGAAAAATCCAAACAAAAGGACATAATAGAGACGTTGGGATCAGCCGAAGATAAAGACAAAGCTATTACAGTAACCAAGACAACAAACCTTGGTACGTTGGTCGCAGAAGAAAAGCAGAGTGACAGCTGTAGGGGTAAAAATGACTAAAGCTTGAGCGCAACATTTAGGGCATCCTGAAGATCAAGCTATAAATAAGGAAGTTGTTAGCGAGAAGAAGTAAGGAAAATTTGGGAGTTTTTTAGTTTACCTTTGTTTAGGAAATGGGCAATGGATCTTCTATCCATTGATTGTTATCTCTTTCATTTTGTTTCTAAGACTCTGTTTTGCTACTAGTCTCTGTTTTGCTAGTCTCTGTTTTGCTCCTTTCTCTTGTAATCGCTCTTTGCTTAAAATACTTGGGTTCTTATTCAGTCTTCTTGGGATTCCTTGTGTAGTTACTTGAAGAGGGTAGTAGGCTCATAACAAGGTTCTTATTCAGTCTTCTTGGGATTCCTTGTGTAGTTACTTGAAGAGGGTAGTAGGCTCATAACAACTGGTGCGCAGTGAGTAAGAACATGGCCTCATCACGACCACCGTTCGACAACGTCAACCCTTGGGGCATACCCCCTCCTTGGGAATCTGTCATCGACAACCACACCACCAACCCATTGACAGATCCAACAAATCCCGTCCATACAACACCACTTTCAGGCAACTCCAGTGGCTCAGCCTCAACCATCACAAGACACAACATCATTGAGCTCTTTAACAGAATGAACGCACTGGAAAAAGGCCAGAAAGACATGGTTTCTACTATGGAATCGTTTCAGAACAACATTGGCAGACTTGTCAACTTAGCTCTTAACCATGGTCCAAACACACCTGCTCCAACACCTCACCAGAACCAGTTTCAGGAGAGGGAATATGATCTTTACAGAAACCCTGAAAAGAGACCTATGAGATCTGAAGAAACAACAGCTGCTCGCCCTTTATTCCACCCTACACCACCACAAAACACTGGTACATCTAGACCACACCAACCGGACTTCACCAACCCACCACCACTAGAACTCACTCGCAAGCTAGAAGTCCCTATTTTCGATGGAGAAAACACATTTGCCTGGCTTTCTAAGGTGGAAAGGTTTTTCCTTATGAGTGGGTATTCTGAAGAACAAAAGATGCACCTGGTGGCTGTAAGTCTTGATGGAGAAGCTATAGGCTGGTTCAATGGGGAGATGAACTCTGCACCGTTCACTAGCTGGGATAACTTCAAAGATCGACTTCTCCTCCGTTTTGCAGAGATCAATAGCCGAGGACCAAACCAGGTTTTGTGCTGCATTAAACAAACGGGTTCTGCTAGGGCCTATATAGCTCGTTTTGAGGACCTGGCTAGTCAGGTTACAAATCTTGACTCAATGACTTTGGAAGGCATCTTTCTCAATGGGCTTAAATCGGCTCTGCGTCAATCAGTGGAGATGATGAAACCATCTTCATTAACAGAGATGAAAGCTTATGCCCTTTCCTTGGAGACCAATAGTGGTGCTTCCCACAATTTTATCACTCCCGAGATGGTGTACCAAGCAAGGATCAGAATCCAGACAGAAAGACAAATTACCATACTCTTGGGAACAGGTGTACAAGCTTCAGCAGCAGGGGTTTGCACAAATATCGACTTTTCAGTAGCTCCAGGAGTTGTTTTCTATGATGACTTCACAATCTTGGAATTACATGATGTAGATGTCATCTTGGGCGTCCCATGGCTTGGACAAATTGGTACTTTCACTGGGAATGTGAGGAAAAAGGAGTTGAGTTTTGTTTATGATGACAAAGTCATCCATCTGTTTGGCGAAAAGAGAGGTTTTGAGACAATACCACCAAGAACTTCTGATATTCAAAGAAGAAGACCATTCTCCTCTGGGCTAGAAATCAGCTGCTCACCATCAGAACTCCACACAATTACAGTGGACAACCCAACTCCTGCTATTTCAGAGGTACTACAATGTTTCTCTGCCACTTTTGCAGAGCCAAAGTCTTTACCTCCCATCCGCAACAGAGAGCACACCATTTCCTTGCTACCTGGTACAACAGCAGTCTCAGTCAGACCTTACAGGTACCCTCATGCATACAAAGCTATAATTGAAAAATTAGTCTTAGATATGCTAGAGGCGGGAATCATTAGACCAAGCAAAAGCCCTTTCTCTAGTCCTGTACTGTTGGTTAAGAAAAAGGATAATACCTGGCGGTTTTGTGTCGATTATCGAGCTCTCAATAGGGTCACTGTTGCTGATAAATTTCCTATTCCAGTCATAGATCAGTTACTTGATGAGTTGCATGGAGCTACAATATTTTCCAAGCTAGATTTGCGTGCTGGCTACCATCAAATTCGTATGGCTGAACAAGACATACATAAGACAGCTTTTAGAACTCATGAAGGGCATTATGAATTCTGTGTTATGCCATTCGGGCTAATGAATGCCCCAGCGACGTTTCAAGCCCTCATGAATGAGATATTCAAGACTTACCTGAGACAGTTCGTCCTCATATTCTTTGACGACATCCTTGTCTTCAGCAAAGACCTGCATTCCCATCAACAACACTTAACGACGGTCCTCCAAACTCTAGCAGACAACTGCTTATTTGCTAATTGGAAGAAATGCATTTTTGTTCTGCAACAACAAAAAAGACCAATAGCTTTCTTTAGCTATAGTTTGAAACAACGGGAACGTCTTAAATCCACTTACGAACGGGAGCTTATGGCTATAGTAATGGCACTTACTAAGTGGAGGCATTATCTTCTTGGACGCCACTTCTTTGTGGAGACTGACCAACAGAGCCTTAAACATCTTTTGGAGCAGAAGGAAATCAGTGGCGATTATCAGAAGTGGTTACTGAAGATCCTTCATTTTGATTTTGAGATCAAGTTCAAACCAGGTAAGAGTAACAGAGTCGCAGATGGTCTCTCTAGGATATACAATCCTCCAGAACCTGTTTCAACCACTACTCTCTTAACCATGGCGATTCCAGTCTCTATAGATGCTGCTGCACTTGTAGAAGAAGCTCAACAAGACAACTCTTTGGCACAACTCCGGGACTCTCTCAAGACATCAGGTGCAGCTAAACCAGGTTATCACCTAAGGGACAACAAGCTGTGGTTTAAAAATCGCCTTGTTATACCCAGGACATCAACCTTTATCCCATTATTATTAGCTGAATGCCACTCTTCTTTAGCGGGGGGTCACGCCGGAATCCTCAAAACATCCAAGCGACTTAAGCAGTTTGTTCACTGGGAGGGCATGAAGAAAGACATCCAGAAATTTGTAGCTGAATGCACAACCTGCCAAACACACAAGTCTCAAACTCTATCACCTGCTGGTCTCCTTCAGCCACTGCCAATTCCCAATCAAATCTGGGAGGACATCAGTTTAGACTTCATCAATGGCCTACCTTTGTCTTCAGGTGCAAATTCAATCTTGGTTGTGGTGGATAGATTGAGTAAATTTGCTCATTTTATTCCACTTCGTCATCCTTACTCAGCCATTGACATAGCTCAGAAGTTTATGTCTGAAGTTGTCCGCCTTCATGGAATGCCTGCATCTATCATCTCAGACCGTGATCCAATATTCCTGTCCAAGGTATGGACTGATTTATTCAAGCAGTCTGGAACGAAGCTCAAGTACTCTACTGCATACCATCCAGAAACAGATGGTCAGACAGAAGTGGTTAACCGCACATTGGAAGGATATCTTCGCTGCTTTGCTTCAGCCAAACCATCTACTTGGCACAAGTACCTCAGCTGGGCAGAACTCTGGTACAACACTTCGTATCACACCACGATCAAGACATCTCCCTTTCAGGTAGTGTATGGTCGTGAACCTCCTCCATTACTTCGTTTTGAGCCAGGCTCTACCTCCAACTATGAGCTGGAAAAGGAGCTGCAGAATAGAGATGAAGCTTTAGTGATCATCAAAGAAAACATGGCTAAGGCTCAACAACTCATGAAGAATGAAGATTAGTGATCATCAAAGAAAACATGGCTAAGGCTCAACAACTCATGAAGACTGCTGCGGATAAACATAGAAGAGCTAAGGAATTTGAAGTGGGACAATCTGTTTATCTGAAGCTCAAACCTTACCGTCAAAACACATTGGCCACAAGGATATGTAAAAAGCTGTCTGCTAAGTATTTTGGTCCATTCAAGATCATTGAGAGAATTGGCAAAGTAGCATACAAGCTGGAACTTCCACAGGGCACTAAGATCCATAATGTGTTCCACATTTCTCTATTAAAGGAAGCTGTAGGGAATCATCAGCCACTGCAGACTTTGCCACCTGATTTGTTAGTTGAGAAGGAGTTCTTGGTGGAACCTGAGGTTATAAGAGCTATTAGGTACAATGACACAGGACACTTGGAAGCTTTGGTACACTGGAAAGGTTTTCCTCAGGAGGATGATGAATGGGTCAACGCCAAACAGCTGCTGCGCCAATACCCTCACTTGGAACTTGAGGACAAGTCTCCCCTTAAAGGGGGGAGTATTGATAAGCCATTCCGGGTCTATTTCCGCAAAAAGAATAAAGATAAGGGTCAGATTCAGGAAAAATCAAGGTTCGCCGGAAAAGCCCCGGCGGTAGCTTACAAAGAGATCGCTCTGAGATAGTACACAAGAAAAAATTACAGAGAACAAGTCGAGGCAACAACATAACGAGGGAAAATACAAAAGCGCTTTTAATGAAAGCTAATTCTGACTAATGGGCTTCACGCTAGGCCCAGCTGAAAAACCTAGTGAGACTTTGGCTAGTTAACGGGCTTGACGAATAACACAAAAGGACACAATAGAGACGTTGGGATCAGCTGAAGATAAAGACAAAGCTATTACAGTAACCAAGACAACAAACCTTCGTACGTTGGTCGCAGCAAAAAGCAAGAGTGACAGCTGTAGGGGTAAAAATGACTAAGTTTGTGCGCAACATTTAGGGCATCAAAAAGCAAGAGTGACAGCTGTAGGGGTAAAAATGACTAAGTTTGTGCGCAACATTTAGGGCATCCGGAAGATCAAGCTATAAATAAGGAGGATGTTAGCTAGAAGAAAGGAAGGAAAATTTGGGAGTTTTTAGTTTTACCTTTGTTTAGGAAATGGGCAATGAGTCTTCTACTCATTGATTGTTTTATCTCTTTCGTTTCTGTTTAAGTTTCCGTTTAGCTACCTTTCTTTGTAAACGCTCTTTGCTTAATAATATCCTGGTTCTTACTCAGTCTTCTTGGGATTAATTGTGAGGTTATGTGAAGAAGGTAGTAGGCTCATAACAACTGGTGCGCCGTGCAGCAAGAATACCAATGGCTTCTTAGGACTCAGAGATCGACAACACCAACGTCAACATCAACCCATGGGCAAAGAACACGGTCGAGGCTTCTCCTACATCCAAACATTCCAGTGGATCTCTCTCAACCACTACTCAACTCATTGATGAGATGTTCCCACCGAATAGATACCTTGGAGAAAGGCCAAACCAACCTGCTTAGTACCATGGAGAAAAATCAAGTAGACATGGAGGCTAACAGGGACTCATTCCAAAACAATATTGGCAGATTGGTCAACCTAGCGCTTAACTGAGGACACAGTACCAGTGCTACACCAACACCCACACAAGAACGTGAATACGACATCTACAGGAACCCAGAGAAACGACCAATAAACCCAGAAGAACCACCTCTGGCTGCCAGACCGCTGTTTCATTCCCCACCATCACAAACATCCCAACCACATCAAGCTCCACTTGACTTCAACAATCCTCTCCCAACCACATCAAGCTCCACTTGACTTCAACAATCCTCCACCACTCGAACTGACATGAAAGTTAGAAGTTCCTCTTTTTGATGGTGAGAACACGTTTTCTTGGCTCTCTAAAGTGGAAATATTCTTCCGTTTGAGCCGTTATTCCGAAGATCAGAAGCTGCATCTAATAGCAATCAGCCTTAAGGGGGAAGCAATAGGCTGGTTTAATGGTGAAATCAATTCTTCTCCATTCAGAAGTTGGGATGACTTCAAGGATAGAGTTTTACTGCGTTTTTCGGAGATTAGTAGTCGTGGTCCTAACCAGTCCTTATGCTGCATTAAACAAACAGGCTCTGCCAGAGCTTATGTAGCCCGTTTTGAAGATCTTTCCAGTCAGGTTACAAATCTTGACTCAATGCAGTGGAGATGATGAAACCATCTTCATTAACAGAGATGAAAGCTTATGCCCTTTCCTTGGAGACCAAACCACTGAAAAGAGTCTTGGCAAAGGAACTCAGCGCAGATGCTAGACCTTTCCGGCCCATCTATACCACAGAAAAACCACAACAAGCTGTTACCTGGCCAAACAAAGATCCCCAGCAAACGAATCACCAAGCAGACACAACTCAGGGCCGTAAGTTAACTAAACCCAGATACTTAGAAGGACCTGAGATGGAGGAGAAAAAGAAACAGGGTCTCTGCTTCCGCTGTGATGCTAAGTGGTCTAAGGAACACTACAAGGTCTGTCCTAATAGACACTTGAAACTGCTAACGGTGGTCAATGGCCATGAAATGGAAGTTTTAGATACTAATAACACCAACACTCTGACCACCATTGAAAAAGAGGCGGAAGAAACGAGTGATGAGGAGATTATAACTTTGTCCACTCTTTCTCAGAACGCTTTCTTTGGGGTTAATAATCCGAGCATGATAAAGGTCAAGGTTTTCTTCGGCAATGTTCAGGTGTTGGCATTGATTGATAGTGGTGCTTCCCACAATTTTATCACTCCCGATATGGTATACCGAGCAAGGATCAGAATCCAAACAGAAAGACAAATCACTATACTCTTGGGAACAGGCGTACAAGCTTCAGCAGCAGGGGTTTGCACAAACATTGACTTTTCAGTAGCTCCAGGAGTTGTTTTCTATGATGCCTTCACAATCTTGGAATTACATGATGTGGATGTCATCTTGGGCGTACCATGGCTTGGACAGATTGGAACTTTCACTAGGAATGTGAGGAAAAAGGAGTTGAGCTTTGTTTATGATGACAGAGTCATCCATCTGTTTGGCAAGAAGAGGGTTTTGAGACAATACCACCAAGAACTTCTGGGATTAAAATTGGCAAGAAGAGGGTTTTGAGACAATACCACCAAGAACTTCTGGGATTAAAAGAACACGACCATTATCCTCTGGGCTAGAAATCAGCTGCTCACCATCAGAACTTCACACAATTACAGTGGACAACCCAACTCCTGCTATTTCAGAAGTACTACAACGTTTCTCTGCCACTTTTGCGGAGCCAAAGTCTTTACCTCCCATCTGAAACAGAGAGCACACCATTTCCTTGCTACCTCTCCTGCTATTTCAGAAGTACTACAACGTTTCTCTGCCACTTTTGCGGAGCCAAAGTCTTTACCTCCCATCTGAAACAGAGAGCACACCATTTCCTTGCTACCTGGTACAACAGCAGTCTCAGTAAGACTATACAGGTACCCTCATACATACAAAGCTATCATTGAAAAATTAGTCTTAGATATGCTAGATGCGGGAATCATTAGACCAAGCAAAAGCCCTTTCTCTAGTCCTGTACTGTTGGTTAAGAAAAAGGATGATACCTGGCGGTTCTGTGTCGATTATCGAGCTCTCAATAGGGTCACTGTTGCTGATAAATTTCCTATCTAGTCATAGATCAGTTACTTGATGAGTTGCATGGAGCTACAATATTTTCCAAGTTAGATCTGCGTGCTGGCTACCATCAAATTCGTATGGCTGAACAAGACATACACAAGACAGCTTTTAGGACTCATGAAGGGCATTATAAATTCTGTGTTATGCCATTCGGGTTAATGAATGCCCCAGCGACATTTCAAGCCCTCATGAATGAGATATTCAAGACTCACCTGAGACAGTTCGTTCTCATATTCTTTGACGACATCCTTGTCTTCAGCAAAGACCTGCATTCCCATCCAGAGAGCACACCATTTCCTTGCTACCTGGTACAACAGCAGTCTCAGTAAGACTATACAGGTACCCTCATACATACAAAGCTATCATTGAAAAATTAGTCTTAGATATGCTAGATGCGGGAATCATTAGACCAAGCAAAAGCCCTTTCTCTAGTCCTGTACTGTTGGTTAAGAAAAAGGATGATACCTGGCGGTTCTGTGTCGATTATCGAGCTCTCAATAGGGTCACTGTTGCTGATAAATTTCCTATCTAGTCATAGATCAGTTACTTGATGAGTTGCATGGAGCTACAATATTTTCCAAGTTAGATCTGCGTGCTGGCTACCATCAAATTCGTATGGCTGAACAAGACATACACAAGACAGCTTTTAGGACTCATGAAGGGCATTATAAATTCTGTGTTATGCCATTCGGGTTAATGAATGCCCCAGCGACATTTCAAGCCCTCATGAATGAGATATTCAAGACTCACCTGAGACAGTTCGTTCTCATATTCTTTGACGACATCCTTGTCTTCAGCAAAGACCTGCATTCCCATCAACAACACTTAACATTCTTTGACGACATCCTTGTCTTCAGCAAAGACCTGCATTCCCATCAACAACACTTAACGACGGTTCTCCAAACTCTAGCAGACAACTGCCTATTTGCTAATTGGAAGAAATGCATTTTTGCTCAACCAGATATAGAATACCTGGGACATATCATCTCTGCTGCAGGGGTAGCTACTGATCCATATCATCTCTGCTGCAGGGGTAGCTACTGATCCCACCAAGACTGCAGTTATATCTTCTTGGCCAAAACCTAAAACCATCAAGGAACTTCGTGGATTTTTGGTGCTCACAGGGTATTATCGCCGATTTGTCAAGAAATATGGGGAATTAGCTAGACCACTTACCCAACTTTTGAAGAAAGATAGCTTTGAATGGAGTCTTTCTGCTCAACAGGCGTTTAAGACCTTGAAGACCGCCTTATGTTCTGCTCCTGTCCTCAAATTACCGGATTTTGACATGCCATTCACGGTTGAAACGGATGCTTCAAGTACTGGCCTTGGCGCAGTTCTGCAAAAAAAAAAAAAACATATCATCTCTGCTGCAGGGGTAGCTACTGATCCCACCAAGACTGCAGTTATATCTTCTTGGCCAAAACCTAAAACCATCAAGGAACTTCGTGGATTTTTGGTGCTCACAGGGTATTATCGCCGATTTGTCAAGAAATATGGGGAATTAGCTAGACCACTTACCCAACTTTTGAAGAAAGATAGCTTTGAATGGAGTCTTTCTGCTCAACAGGCGTTTAAGACCTTGAAGACCGCCTTATGTTCTGCTCCTGTCCTCAAATTACCGGATTTTGACATGCCATTCACGGTTGAAACGGATGCTTCAAGTACTGGCCTTGGCGCAGTTCTGCAAAAAAAAAAAAAACCAATAGCTTTCTTTAGCTACAGTTTGAAACAAAGGGAGCGTCTTAAATCTACTTATGAACGGGAGCTTATGGCAATGTAATGGCACTTACTAAGTGGAGACATTATCTTCTTGGACGTCATTTCTTTGTGGAGACTGACCAACAGAGCCTTAAACATTTATTGGAGCAGAAAGAAATCAGTGGGGATTATCAGAAGTGGTTACTGAAGATACTTCATTTTGATTTTGAGATAAAGTTCAAGCCAGGTAAGAGTAACAGATTCGCAGATGGCCTCTCTAGGATACACAATCCTCCAGAACCTGTTTCAACCACCACTCTCTTAACCATGGCGATTCCAATCTCTATAGATGCTGCTGCACTCGTAGAGGAAGCTCAACAAGACAGCTCTTTGGAACAACTCTGAGAATATCTCAAGGCATCTGGTGCAGCTAAACCAGGTTATCACCTAAGGGATAATAAGTTGTGGTTTAAAAATCGCCTTGTTATACCCAGGAGATCAGTCTTTATACCCTTATTATTAGCTGAATGCCATTCTTCTCTAGCTGGTGGTCACGCAGGTATCCTCAAAACATCCAAGCGACTTAAGCAGTTTGTTCACTGGAAGGGCATGAAGAAAGACATCCAGAAATTTGTAGCTGAATACACAATCTGCCAAACACACAAGTCCCAAACGCTATCACCAGCTGGTCTCCTTCAACCCCTGCCAATTCCCCATCAAATCTGGGAAGACATCAGTTTAGACTTCATCAATGGCCTTCCTTTGTCTTCAGGTGCGAATTCTATCTTGGTTGTTGTGGATAGACTGAGTAAATTTACTCATTTTATTCCACTTCGTCACCCTTACTCCGCCCTTCAGGTGCGAATTCTATCTTGGTTGTTGTGGATAGACTGAGTAAATTTACTCATTTTATTCCACTTCGTCACCCTTACTCCGCCATTGACATAGCTCAGAAGTTTATGTCTGAAGTTGTCCGCCTCCATGGAATGCCTGCATCCATCATCTCGGACCGTGATCCAATATTCCTATCTAAAGTATGGACTAATTTATTCAAGCAATCTGGTACGAAGCTAAAGTACTCTACTGCATACCATCCAGAAACAGATGGACAGACAGAAGTGGTTAACCGTACGTTGGAAGGATATCTTCGCTGCTTTGCTTCCGCCAAACCATCTACTTGGAACAAGTACCTCAGTTGGGCAGAACTCTGGTACAACACTTCGTACCACACAACGATCAAGACATCTCCCTTTCAAGTTGTGTATGGTCGTGAACCTCCTCCATTACTTCGTTTTGAGTCAGGCTCTACCTCCAACTATGAGCTAGAAAAGGAGCTGCAAAGTAGAGATGAAGCCTTAGTGATCATCAAAGAAAACATGGCTAAGGCTCAACAACTCATGAAGAATGAAGATTAGTGATCATCAAAGAAAACATGGCTAAGGCTCAACAACTCATGAAGAATGCTGCGGATAAACATAGAAGAGCTAAGGAATTTGAAGTGGGAGAATCCGTTTATCTGAAGCTCAAACCTTACCGTCAAAACACGTTGGCCACAAGGATATGTAAAAAGCTGGCTGCTAAGTATTTTGGTCCATTCAAGATCATTGAGAGAATCGGCAAAGTAGCATACAAGCTGGAACTGCCACAGGGCACTAAGATCCATAATGTGTTCCACATTTCTCTGCTAAAGGAAGTTTAAAGGAAGTTGTGGGGAATCATCAGCCACTGCAGACTTTGCCACCAGATTTGTTAGTTGAAAAGGAGTTGTTAGTGGAACCTGAGGTTATCCGAGCTACTAGGTACAATGACACAGGACACTTGGAAGCTTTAGTACACTGGAAAGGTTTTCCTCAGGAGGATGATGAATGGGTCAACGCCAAACAGCTGCTGCGCCAATACCCTCACTTGGAACTTGAGGACAAGTCTCCCCTTAAAGGGGGGAGTATTGATAAGCCATTCCGGGTCTATTTTCGCAAAAAGAATAAAGATAAGGGTCAGACTCAGGAAAAGGGTCTATTTTCGCAAAAAGAATAAAGATAAGGGTCAGACTCAGGAAAAATCCAAACAAAAGGACACAATAGAGACGTTGGGATCAGCTGAAGATAAAGACAAAGCTATTACAGTGACCAAGACAACAAACCTTCGTACGTTGATCGCAACAAAAAGCAAGAGTGACAGCTGTAGGGGTAAAAATGACTAAGTTTGTGCGCAACATTTAGGGCATCCGGAAGATCAAACTATAAATAAGGAGGATGTTCGCTAGAAGAAAGGAAGGAAAATTTAGGAGTTTTTAGTTTTACCTTTGTTTAGGAAATGGGCAATAAGCCTTCTACTCATTGATTGTTTTATCTCTTTCGTTTCTGTTTAAGTTTCCGTTTAGCTACCTTTCTTTGTAAACGCTCTTTGCTTAATAATATCCTGGTTCTTACTCGGTCTTCTTGGGATTAATTGTGAGGTTACGTGAAGAAGGTAGTAGGCTCATAACAGTACATCTGATTTTGAGTTTTATTTTATCACAGTAAACTGGACAAAGCAGATAATATATGTAAGATTCAGACAAGTATTGCTGAGTTTAAATCTTCAGACTCTCTTTTTGTTGCATTTGCTCTCTTAGATTTCCGAGAGGTCCATATCCTTTCTCCTTCTCTTCTCTCCCACAATCACATTTCCTCTTATTCAGATTTGCACCGCACTTCAAGCACATCCCTTTACACCCAGGATCACATATCGCAGTGATAGTAATTTCTAAATGAACCAAATCTCTTATATGCTTTGAGATATCTATCTCTTTCACCTCACCTGGAAAATGAATCTTATCCTCCCAATCTATCCATGAATCATCATCATCCTCCTTCTCTTCTTCTTCATTCGATGATCCAGAAAAGGAACTGGCTTTGTCACTACCCAATGCAAATCCTAGATCAATAACGTCGGGTTCTTCAACCGCCTCTTCGGTTAATAACAGTGAGAAATTGGAGAATATGCTCTCACCTGTTAGCTCACCACATCTTCAAACACATAAGAGAAAATCAATTTAATAACAATGTCAATTGCAATCACAGGATAGTGAAATAATACCCTGTGATGAGCTCATAAGAAAGCACCTGTTGCAACCGAGTGTGATAACAGTCCTCACAATTCCATCGAGTCTCAGCTTCTTCTTCTTCCTTATGACATCAACTGAAACTTGAACCGGTGTGCCATCTGGAAAATCCTTTACATCTTTTGTTATTCTCAGTCCCATTGTGGAAGCTCTTGTCTTGGAGACCTCTGTTGACAATCTTCCCAACCCAAGCCTCTCTAAGGTAGTACAGTATTCCACATGTGTCACTGAAGTCAGAAAACTTGGAGGTGACCACTTGGTTTGTGGAAAGAGAGCTACACAGAATGGGAACCAAACCAGGGACATATTTGCAACACAAGAGACAACGCTATCAGGTTTGTCAATCAAACTACAATGCTAAAATATGGTAAATAACCGATACAACTTGCAATACTTTGGGTTTGTTCAAAATTGAAACAGAAATGAGATGAGACAAGAAGAGCAACAACCAACCACCTGCAAGAAACATTTGTTGATGAAGTATTACATTGTAGGAAAAGGAAACATCTGAGAAGAAGGAAAACAATATCAAGAAATTCATAAAAGAAGGAACTGGGTTTCAGAGACTTCACAGTTAAATTCAATCAGAGTTAAATGTTACTAAATGAATAAGAGAAATTAAACTAGGCATTTTGTCGAACACCTGCTATGCACAAACATAACTTTCGACATCTAATTTATGTCCGCCAAAACTGCTATGCACAAACATAACTTTCGACATCTAATTTATGTCCGCCAAAATCATGATGGAGACCGAATCGGACAATAAATTAAGACACTTTCGAATGTAACAAATAAGAAAATAATGGCTTACAACTAAGAAATGCTTGAAAGGAAGACACTAGGTTCGGCTTTTGACAATCGACTCTAATTTTTTTTTTTCTAATTTATGTCCGCCAAAATCATGATGGAGACCGAATCGGACAATAAATTAAGACACTTTCGAATGTAACAAATAAGAAAATAATGGCTTACAACTAAGAAATGCTTGAAAGGAAGACACTAGGTTCGGCTTTTGACAATCGACTCTAATTTTTTTTTTTCCCAGAAACTGAACTCTCTTACTCTCTCAATAGCTTCCTAGTTTTATCCTAAAACCCCAACCCGGTCCAATCCGTGTTTAATACCCGGTAATTTCTGGTTTATTCAAACCAATATAAGTGATAAAACCAGTTTTCCCATGATATAGCTGGAATAGCTGGAAAAACGGTCTAATCAGGTCTGGAAAATACCTAACGTGGAAATTTACAGTATATACAGTATCAAGGTTCTAAAATCGGCCTAGGCGCCAAGTCGGAGTGAAACGCCCTGATTTATGTTAATTCAGAGTAATTAATCAGTCATCCGGTTCAGGCGGTTCAAATCGGTCAAAATCGGGTTCGGCGGTTCAAATCA
>CM071720.1:24633277-24643821 GCA_036630335.1 Physaria fendleri | reverse complement strand
ACATGTACTTCAAATTATTCCAATAAGATCATGTTTTGATTCTCAGTACAAAATTTTCATAAAACAATACCAAAATAACTCAAAAGTTACATCTCTTAAGATTTAAAAGACGAAATTACCCTCATCTGCAGTAGAAAATAAAGCACCATCTTCTCTCTCACTGAGTGCTGTAGCAGTTGAATCATCTATTCCAAGTAGATATTGCAGCCTGGAGACTTTTTCCGGTGCGGGTTTAGGATCACTCTTTATATAAATAGCGTAAAGTTCGGGTAATTCATCTGAGACCTCCCATGACAATGGCTCAGCTGGTACAGCTTTGTCACATGCAAGTAAATCATTTAGTGATGAGACCTGTAACCATAGAAGAAGCAGCATACACACAAGTTAGTCCCATAAACAAGCTGAAATATGCAGAGTTTATGTCAAGACATAAGGCGACACAAAAAAAGAGTTTATTCTCGGTCCCTGAAAAGAGTGGCGTGTTAGAATCTCACATCGGAAATATAAAGAAAGTAACACTAATTATAAAGAAGAAGCCATGAGGATTTGCGTACCACTCAGCGTAAAGTTCGGGTAATTCATCTGAGACCTCCCATGACAATGGCTCAGCTGGTACAGCTTTGTCACATGCAAGTAAATCATTTAGTGATGAGACCTGTAACCATAGAAGAAGCAGCATACACACAAGTTAGTCCCATAAACAAGCTGAAATATGCAGAGTTTATGTCAAGACATAAGGCGACACAAAAAAAGAGTTTATTCTCGGTCCCTGAAAAGAGTGGCGTGTTAGAATCTCACATCGGAAATATAAAGAAAGTAACACTAATTATAAAGAAGAAGCCATGAGGATTTGCGTACCACTCCTTTAGCGTTTCTCTGTCTGAGTAAGGAAACGGCTTGGATCAGAGAGTTGGATAATCTACTCTGAGCGAGATCATGAACAACTTTTTTGGCTTTTTCGGCGTCAATACTGAGATCAGATGGGATTGTTTGGTAGACTTCGATTTCATCGAATTCACGCTTTTTCGGCGTCAATACTGAGATCAGATGGGATTGTTTGGTAGACTTCGATTTCATCGAATTCACCAGTTCCTGATGAAAATATGTCATTCACTGTCTTCTTGAATAATTTCTCTCTCAAACTCATGGCGATCATGCTGTCGAGACTCACGTTTGCTTCCTTAAGCTCACGTATTTGTGGCGATCATGCTGTCGAGACTCACGTTTGCTTCCTTAAGCTCACGTATTTGCTTTATGTTCAGTCTTCCTTGGTTAACGGCGGTTTCTATGGCGTTTGCCATTTTTGTGGTGGTTATGTTCTTTATAACCTTCTCGGCTTGTGGCTGAGGTAAACCAACTTGTTTCTGTAACTCGTCTAGCTGCTCTACTCTTGCCTTTGTCAATTGTCCATCAGCTAAAATTACTTCAGCTTGTTGCCTAAAGGCCTGCTCGGCTAAACCTACGTGGATGTTGACTATTTCTTTTGAAGTCAATCCGAGAATCCCACCAAGCTGATTTAGAAGTAAGTACTCTGAATCGTCTCTTTTGGTTGTGATCTGGGCTCCAAAAGGGATTCTTGTTACCTCTCCGGTTAGACAGTACAGCAAGTATGTTTTGTAGAGATCGATTCTGTCCCTATCGGGAAGGTCATCTTTGAGAGTTATCTCAGTCTGGCCAGGCTTTCCCATCCTCTCAGCGAGTTCCTTGTCCGGTCTTGTCTTTTTGAGCGATTCCAGGGATGCCCATTCCTCATCTTCATCTTCATCAGTAACACACTGTTGAAGCTTCTGGCGATAGATTTCTGAAGAAGCGTAGGTGTTTGTCAGATGATTGGGAATAAGGAAAAAAAAGATGATATAACTGTACAATAACAGCAGTTAACCCCGGAAAGTCAAACTTGAAAGTATGTTAAAAACCCAATCTACCACTTTAAATTTAGCTTGCAAGAATAAAGAACCAGCAGGTGTACAAGCAATCAACAGAAGTTCTCCATTTACCTTCATGGATTGCGCCTGCCTTCTGTGCATCAAAGTGCAGCTCTTCGCAGAGCTTTTGAAGGTATTTTGCTTTACTGTCTTGTGCTTCAAGGTCACCACTAGAAAAGGCATTAGCAAGTCTTTTGCGGTATGCCTTTGATGTAACATCAACACTAATAGCTTCAGCCTCCTTCTTTCCCAGTCCGAGTATATTTCTCAGTTGGCTCATTGCCACGAGCTACCATTCAGCAGAAAGACAATCAAAAATGAATCGCTATGGGAGTGGAATAGAAGATACAGCATCTGAAACACCTCTCTAAAGAACTCGGACCTAATCTTGACTATATAATATCTTACACAAAACTGGTTTGAGTTTACCTTGTTTTCTTCAATGCGCCCATCCGACAAAGCATCTGTAACATATGCTCTATAAAGGAGTTTCAAATCATCCATTCTCCGCTCCGCCCATCCGACAAAGCATCTGTAACATATGCTCTATAAAGGAGTTTCAAATCATCCATTCTCCGCTCAAAATCAGACTCATCACCTAAGCCACAGAGATTCAAGGTTAAAAAGCTATGATTATTAATCAGAAAAGAGAATGTCAAAAGCATCTTCACCTATCAAAGAGATGGGCCCAACCCCACGTGCAAATTGATCCGCCTCTGAATGACTTCTCAAGGAAACCAGCAGGTTGTTAAAGTCCAGTAGTTTTTCAAGCTCTTCCACAACAGATGCCAAACTCTTCCTGGATAATTTCAGGTCATTTCAATAACATGCATTGTAAACTAATATATTGTATGCTAATATAACTAGAGTTGGTAGAACATCTAATTTTGTTTCCAATATCCATGATCAAACGGATACAAAAAAAGCCTACAAATATAAAGTTTGGTGGCTTTTAATTCAGAGTAATTAACTGCTTAATTAAAACCATTTCACAATTAATACAATAATTGATGCAATAAAAAAAAAGGTTGAACGTGTAACACGTTCTATGCATGATTCTGTAAGCAATATGTAAAATGGTTTACACTGCTCGTGTGCGGGATTTTAATATGCTGAGTGCCGATGTAATGTTCTCTATGGCTACTTTTCTTGTATGTTCTCTGAAAAGGTCTTCAGCAAGCTGCAAGGGAGAAGAAACAGTCAGAAATAGTATAACCAGAGGTACCAGGAAGCCAATGCCACAAAGAAATTGAGTACCTCATCAGAAAGCTTGAATGATAGTTGTGCTTTTCTAAGGTCCACAAGGTTTTCGACGGTTTTCGACATTAATATCTGCAAGAACATGTTTAGAAACATAACCATATAAGTTTCTAAGCATTAAGTTGGGCAAAAAACTAAGACGCATCCATTATCAGTGTTACATGAAAAGGATCCACTACATCACTATAGTCCCATGTGAAGTAATTATAGTAGTTATTCAGAAAACTTGCTGGGAGACGAATATTATAAAACATTACCTCTACCAACTAAGTTTAATCGTTCGGCATACAGCTGCTTTGCATTTTCACGAATAGCAATCTCAACCTAGGAAAGAGATTAACACATTAGAAGAGAACTTTAGATAACCACATTGGAGTAAGCTGCCAATATGCAACTTTCCATAAAACATATGTATGAAAATTTGAAAATGCCTACCTGGGCATCCGTGACTTTCAATACTCGCTTCCAAGGCAAAAGGAAGGATGACGCATCTCCAAACACAAGAGCAGAAACATATACAAGCCTCATAAATGCCTGCACTGGAAGCATACAACTTGTGATCACACTTGTGCTCTTTTTATGAACAATAAACAACAGATAAAAGCTACTAGCGACTCACCCGACGCTGTTCTGCATCACCTTCACGTTCCCCAGTCTCAAGTCTTTGCCTAAAAATCCTACGGCCAATCTAAACAAAACCAAGGAATGGGTGATTATACAATCAAGATATTTCTGAATCAACTGCAAAAAAAAAGCTTAGGGCTAATACAAATGAAGAAAAGAATCTAGAACGCACCTCCATGTGCATGGCAGCCGCATCAGGATCGTCTATCCCCAAAGCACTTTTGAACTTGACTATCTTCGCCACTTCATCCCCTTTGAGAGACTGTCCTTCAGCTGGAAGCACGGAAGTTACATACCTAAACAAGATTAAGATGCAAAGGTTACTACATAATTCTCTAACTAGGATAAAGGAGGAGAAAACATCTGACTTGTCCGGGTTTCAAACAAGACTCACCGGCAGTATATATCACCAATCTCAGCCTGGAATGCCTCGTCTCCTTTATTAACACCATACCTGCAAACACATACGAAGGATCATTAAGTACAGCAAAAATCCCAGTAAAAATAACAACATTTCAAGCCACTAACCTATTAGCTATCTTTTCAACATCCTCTTTCGTCACAGAAGCAGGATCTTCAAATTCAGCAACATAGTTATGCAAACTAATAGCAGCTACCTCCGGTACGGCAGAGTTCAACGCATACACAACAGCTCCACCAGCAGCTCCAGCTACAGCAGCACCACCCAAGGCAATATTTCTAGAACCAGCTAACCGGAGCCCAAGACCGTAACCAGTAGCTAAAGAAGCAGCTAAAACAACAGCAGAAGTCGCAAGCCTCACCGGTGGCGTCATTTTCTCAACAATCGGTTGTAATCCGGTAAGCTCCTTCTTATTTCCGTGTACATCGGAGTTCTTAGCCTGCGTAGATACTGATACTCCGTCGGAAGAAGCAGCTGAGTTACGAGGGAAGGAAACTCGATAACGACGACGAGTCAAACACTCAGACTTCGAGAAACGGTGAGGTAATGGAGTTAGGAAGTGACATAGAAGAGGAGACCTAGGAGAAGGTGAAATTGGAGTGTTAATTCCGGTTACGAGGGAAGGATTCATGGTTTCCCTCCACTGTGAAAGATCCGAGTAGTCGTATAGAGAAGAAGCTCCTGGGGTTTAACGAAACAGAAGAGTAGAGAAGAAGAAGAAGAAGATAGAATTTTTAACGAAACAGAAGAGTAGAGAAGAAGAAGAAGAAGATAGAATTGCGGAGGAACAAAGGGGAAAGTGATAGGGCTTAACAAAACATTGAAATGCCCTTTCGAACGTCAAAACGTTTTTCAATAATAAATATAAAATGCGTGCCGTTTTGTTGTACCCTTTAAGTGCTGAAGTAAGCAGGTGTTAAAGTTTCAACCTTTAGGTTTAGACTAGAATGTGATGAGATCGAAAATCACATTTTTAATCAAAACCACCAATTTAGAATGAGAAGATTATGGGTTTATTAACATCAACCAGCCAAAAAAATAGTCTGAATCCATAAATAGAAGCAACAAATAGGCTTCATCTCTCTTTTTTTTCTTTCATTTTCCTTTGTCTTTGACCTTTTGACAAAAACAGAGTACTCTGTTTCGTTCTTCATCTCATTGTCAGCTTCCTCTGCAACATCAAGTAGTTGCTGCATATTAAAGGACAATCTGTTTTTGGAAAGATCAAAAAGATAAGAAGCAATGTCAAAGGTAGACCTCGCTGAGGCGAACTCGAATCACCGAGGCAAAGTTCATGGACCCTACATACTTGAAAACATGGTATGTCAAAAAGACCAGATGTAATCACCGAGGCAAAGTTCATGGACCCTACATACTTGAAAACATGGTATGTCAAAAAGACCAGATGTTAACCTCAAGAGGTGTTTTCTTAGGCAGTGACCCTCTAAAATACGCAATGCCACTTATGTTACTACAAATGGCTGCCATTATCTTCACCTCGAGGCTTATCTACCGTCTCCTTAAGCCTTTGAAGCAAGGCATGATCTCTGCCCAAGTCTTGGTAAATATAAAGTTATCACACTTAACCCTATAGAGTCTTAAGCTCTTTTCATTTCTTGAATCTTGTGAAAATTTTTATATGCAGGCTGGTATAATCTTAGGACCATCTCTCATTGGCCAAAACAAAACATATATGCAACTATTATTCCCCATGAGTGGTAAAATCACTTTACAAACTCTCTCAAACCTTGGTTTCTTCATGCATCTCTTCCTCCTCGGCCTTAGAATCGATGCTAGTATCATCCGTAAAGCTGGTTCGAAAGCTATACTCATCGGTACAGCCTCCTACGCCTTTCCATTCTCTCTCGGTAACCTTACAGTCCTCTTCTTGAGAAACACTTACAAACTCCCACCAGATGTTGTTCATTGCATCAGTACAGTGATCTCTCTCAATTCAATGACTTTTTTCTTTGGCGTTCTTGATGTGTTGCCAAGGAGTTATTGAGATCTACACATGCGTCATGTGGAGAGACGAAAAGGTATCATTATCACTGAATCTCAGTATAACTGAATCTAACTTTTCTAACAAGTTTTCATCAATCTTGCAGGTTCTAAACACAGAATGCTTCAATCTCCTAATCATCACGCTCTTACTCGTAACTGGCATTTCAAGATTCCTTGTAGTTCGTCTCTACGACCCATCAAAACGCTACAGAAGCAAAAGCAAACGAACAATCCTCAATACTCGACAACAAAACCTTCAATTTCGAATCCTTCTCTGCGTCTACAACGTCGAAAACGTACCTTCCATGGTTAACCTTTTAGAAACTTTATACCCAACTAGGTTCAACCCAATCTCAATCTTCACACTCCACCTCGTCGAGCTTAAAGGCAGAGCACACGCAGTACTAGTTCCGCATCACCAAATGAACAAACTCGATCCCAACACAGTTCAATCTACTCAAATAGTCAATGGGTTCCAAAGATTCGAACAACAGAATCAAGGAACCCTAATGGCTCAACATTTTACAGCTGCAGCTGGCTCAACATTTTACAGCTGCAGCTCCTTTCTCGAGTATCAACGATGATATTTGCACTCTAGCTCTCGACAAAAAGGCTACACTTGTTATCATACCATTTCATAAACAATACGCTATTGATGGTTCGGTAGGTCAAGTAAACCCTGCAATCCGTACAATAAACCTAAACGTGTTAGACAAGGCACCTTGTACAGTCGGAATATTCATCGACAGAGGAGAAACAAAA
The DNA here is from genome assembly GCA_036630335.1 of Physaria fendleri. Taxonomy (NCBI): domain Eukaryota; kingdom Viridiplantae; phylum Streptophyta; class Magnoliopsida; order Brassicales; family Brassicaceae; genus Physaria; species Physaria fendleri. Next base: position 24,636,825 of record CM071720.1, on the reverse strand, counting down.
GCTCATCGTTCTCTCTTATGGCGAAACATAGCCCTAATCTTCATCGAAGGACCAGACGATTCAGAAGCACTAGCTTTCACCATGAGAATCTCCGAACATCCCGAAGTAAACGTCACAGTAATCCATTTCCGCCACAAAAACCACCACGAATCCGAATCCTCACAACACTCTAATCTCATAAACGATTTCAAAATCTTCGCGATGAACAAACCTAAAGTTATTTATAGAGAAGAGATAGTACGAGATGGCGTGGAAACCACGCAAGTGATTAGTTCACTTGGTGATAGTTATGATCTTATGATTGTGGGACGTGATCATGATCTTTGTGGGACGTGATCATGATCTTGAATCGTCTGTTTTGTATGGACTTACGGATTGGAGTGAATGTCCTGAGTTAGGTGTGATCGGAGATTTGTTTGCGTCGCCGGATTTTCATTTTTCGGTGCTTGTGATTCATCAGCAAGAAGGTGAAGTTGATTTAGGGTTTGATAATAGTTTTAGATTGGAGGTTCCGTCTAATAGGGTTGGGGAGAGAAGAGTTAATCCACGGTTCTCTGTTGAAGAAGGGTTTACATCGATTGATCTTAACCGTTAATTAGTCTTACTTTTTTCTTATGTTTTTCTTTTTTCAATTTCAATGTAAATAAAAGGATGTAGTTTTTAGTGTAGTTTATATCAACCAACAAATTTTTTTTTTTTTGGGTCTTGAGATGATTAATTGCTAAAATCAATTTTTGTAACCAAAAAAAGTTCAATTATTTAGGAACATATATAGGGAAATGATATAAAAAAAATCCGAAGTTATTTAAAACCGCATATTTATTATGGAAATTATTTTTGCATAGTTTTATTCTCATAATTTTTTTGATTTTATGAAATTAGTCATGTTTATGTCAAGGGTAATACAAATTTTTCTCCAACTTATTTTTAATTATTTTTTGTGAAATATCCGAAAAACGCAATTACTTTATGCATAAAAGGAAAGCTAAGAATAAATTTACGTTTTAAAGATATTTCTCAAATGTTTTTAGTTAAAATTTAAGTTGCAAATGAATTTGTATTAATATTGACTGAAACAAGAGTAGTTTCATTAAATCAACAAAATTTGGAAAATAAAACTATGCATATGTAAGTTTGGAAATTAACCGTGTGTTTCTAAAACAATTCGATTTTTTTTTTCCCCAACATATATAATAACTAAACTTTAAAACAAAAACAAGTCTTGGATCAAATCAATCAGTATTATCTTTAACTATTTTAATAAATTTGTCTATTGTACACTTGTACTCACAGAACCTAATTTGTATAATTTCTTTTATAAAAATCATGCCCATCATTAATCTCATAAAATTTAGTTGATTGAGATATCTTTTTAATTTCAGACCCCAGTCCTGGCCATACATAGACAGCATTGATCATACATTATCTTTTGAATTACCATGAAAAAAAACTCTTTCATTTATGTCGATTTTTTTTTAACACTAAAAATTTTATTTGTTTATTTGAATCCCGAATTAACGAATATGTCAAAATACATGGAGTACGAATACAAATTATATTATCTAATTTTTTTTTTGAATTCTTTGATCTTCTCGCTGTGAAACATATAATTGTACTTCATCCACTTGAATTTTCATATGCACATTTTGCCGTATTATAGGTGGCCGACTATTCTGTCATACATGAGTTTATTAGACCTCCACTGATCCATTTTGCCTGTTGCCACTTGAATTTTCTGTTCTATACGTTTCGAAACTTCATTTCTAATTTCCACGTTGTATTGAGTCGATTTTTATTTATTTTGTATAGTTTTAACATGAAATAAATATATTTGATCTGGAGTGGAAGATTCTAAATTTGCAGTATTATTTTTAAATAATATTTACATTTTATCAACAAAAAGAATCTAAATTCGCGTAATAAAATATAGTGATTAAATTCATATATTAGGGTTCAGCCCAAAAAAATAAAAATCAAGGGTTTAAAATTGATGTACATAAAAATGGAAGCATTAATGGTAAAGGCATATGGAGAAGATGGGCTGTTTGGACCAAACATAGTAATGCATAGTGACATATTACACATTATATTAACTAGTAAATTGTCGACCATAGATGCAAATAAAATATAAGAAAAATGAAAGAGTGTTATATAACCAAAGAAATGTTTAATAGAGATGGGACATAGAATAGAGAATCCATGTGAATGCAGCTGATTCAGATTGGTTTGCCAGCTTTCACATAAATTATTTAATAGTCTTAATCAATGTAGTTTTTTTAAAAAAATAAAATTATAAAATTCTCAAAGTATGGTACATTGGTACAGAAGAAGAAAAAATTGTTCATTTAAATATTTTATTAATGCATAATCATTGATAAACTTTCGTGACCCTATATATATTACATAACAATTTATTATTTAATTCATATTAATTAGTTATTATTTTATTTTTCTGATAATCCAGTATCCGAACCATTTAAGCGTGGATCGACTAGTCCACCGGATTTATATCTACGCCCATGGATTTTTAAACCTTCACTTAAGGATCCCTTGCATATAGTAATCTGGGAGTAGCCAGATCGCCTTACTGGACTACCAGATAAACTGCTTGAACCGGAATGGTGGTAGTCATTCAGGCCCAAACCCAGACTTCCCGAGAAAAATCGTGAAAATCGAAATGGTGGTAGCCACCCAGACCCAAGCCCAGACTTCCCGAGAAAAATCGTGAAGTAGTTCGTAGTGATGGGGAATCAAACCCGAATGATAATGGCCACCACAGTCCCGATCCTAACCACCACGATCACTCGGGCAATTAGTTATTATTATTTGGAACGTATGGTATTTTAGTTTCAAAGGCTTTTAGATTGGTCCACTTACATGTGAAAACCTGCGCACTAACTAACTATTATTTATTAATTACTACCCAACTTATATAATTAAGTCTCTAATCATTCAAAGTGGTATGTGCCGTTCATAATAATCATTCCATTCATAATTTGTTATCATATACTTCGAATACTACACACTTTTCGAAGTCTAAACTCTAAAATATAAATCTAACTCATCTGATTATTAAACTCAACTCATCAATGATTTCATTGATAATATCATACGGAATAAATTAATTGAGTTTATAATTTGATTAATTGAACCAAGACGGTTCTTTAATTTAACTCCATTTATAAAGTTTTCCTAATCATTCTCTTTATTTATTATTATTCCATGTAAAATAAATGTTAACATGTCCAAGTTACCACACAAAATTTTGGTTATATGCGTATTAACTTGTCTTAGTTACTTTAATATCCATTTTAACATATTTGGATTTGAACACATGAATTTTAGAAATGGTCAGATTTTGATCTATGATTATTCATTGAAATATATAATCATTCTCATTAGGTAATTCGAAATTACAACAACATTTTAACAGAGATCATTTACACATTATATCATTTCTTTTTCTTGAAAATCTCCCCAGAAACTAAAAAACCAAAGAGAAACTGATCTTTCCAAACATAAAAATCCGTCTTGTGGACAAAAAAAAA
>CM071720.1:24599486-24610663 GCA_036630335.1 Physaria fendleri | reverse complement strand
CTCATTATCATAATCACTACAAGTACAAATAAAATTCTAAAATTAGAAACTTACTATGAATTTTGAAGGATTTGAATCAAGAAGGATATGAGATTGAGAAGGATCGCCGTCGAAGCTTTAACTTGAGGGTTTCTAATTACCAATCCAAGAAGATACCCTTCTTTTTCCATTTACGAAACCGAAAGATCAAAAAAAATTTCATTTTTCATATGGGCTTAGATAAATATGGGCCTAGATTTTATACATTTTATTAAAACAGTATAATGTAGAATAAGAATCTGAATAAGTAATAACATTAACATTACATAAGTCATAAATCCTAAAGTAATATTCGGTTCTTTTGGTGAACCGATTCCGAAACCAAAAGAACCGAATTCCGAAATAGAAAATGAACAGTAACCGATCGGTTTTCAAGAGTAATTTATTTCAAAAGAACCGAATTCCGAAATAGAAAATGAACAGTAACCGATCGGTTTTCAAGAGTAATTTATTTCAGTTCGGTTCAACTATTTTTCGGGTATTTCGGTTCGGTTTTTTCGATTTCGAACCGAATGCCCAGGCCTAGCGTTAACAGTAGCGTTAACGGAAGGTTAAATGAAACTACGTCGTATTGAAAACTCTTTACATTTTCTTAAAATTCTCATATCGAGAGTTAAAATCAGAAATTCCCAATTGTGGATACCCTAATTTTCATTGTTGATGGTGAGAACCAGAGGAGGAAAGGCGATGTCACCGGCGAAGACGAAATCTTCGTCTCCTATAAATGCATCGAAGGTTGGTGAAGGCGATGTCACCGGCGAAGACGAAATCTTCGTCTCCTATAAATGCATCGAAGGTTGGTGAATGCATCGAATGTTGGTGAATCTACACAAACAGATAAGGTCGTAGCTCCAATTGAAGATGATGTTGAAGATGTTACAGATATGGTCGTAGATCGAGTTTAAGATGATGTTGAAGATGTTACAGATATGGTAATCGCTGAAACTGAGAAGAACAATAAAAGAAAATCTCCAGTTGAAGAAACTGATTTCGAAGAAGATGATTATGGTTATGGTAATCGCTGAAACTGAGAAGAACAATAAAAGAAAATCTCCAGTTGAAGAAACTGATTTCGAAGAAGATGATAATGGTTGTGAGATTGCTGAAGATGATGACTTTGACCAGGTTAGATATGCAGACGAAACTGGTGTAGAAGAAGATGTGTATGGTGACTTTGTAGGTGAATTTGGAGAAGCAGCTAGAGAGGAAGAGCTCACAGATGCAGATAGTGGTGATGATATATGAGAGGAAGAGAAGATACCAGAGCATCAACTCAACAAGCTCCAACTCATGAAGCATCATCTCAATATGTACCATCACAAACACAAGCTCCACAGGTAGGGAGAGGAATAGCAAGAGGATGAGGAGGAAGGGGCGTATCACAGAGAGGAAGAGGAGGTTCCCAAGGGACTATATCTCAGGGTGAAGGACAAGGTCCGGGAGGACAAGGAGGATTAGAAGGCTGGGAGCCGTGGTTTAATTATTCACGTTGATGTTATTTGATGTTACTTGATGTTATTTGATGTGTTTTGAACATGTTTGGTGTTATTTTGAAAAAGTTTGACGTTGTTTTGATACTTAATATCTATTAGACTTGGACTGCAGACACAATGAAGTAGATTTAACAAAAACAAAACCAAGATTGTCTCAACAATAGATTCAGTCAAGAGCAAGACAATACTACATCTAACAGGCTGCAGACAAACAACCAGCAAGTGGAGAAAGTACTGATGATAGTCAAACATACAAGTTTACACAAACATAACATAAGCAAGTCCAATGGTAATGAAGCCAAGCCAAACACATCCAATGTTACGGCACACTCCCATCTTCTTCATCTCTTTTTCACCTAATATTGCTTCTTCTTTCAACTGTATTTGGTATCTCACTTTCCATCAATGCAACATTTGGTATGACATCTTGAACCTCTTCAAGGATAGCAACATCAATCCACTTAAACAAATGACCCTAAAACGCCAATGAAGAACAAATCACAAACATCCATTTCAGTCAACACTAATTTCATAAAAATATGCAATTTTGAAGCAAAACTTACATCTCTATTGTTTGTCCAAGAACTAGCATCTCTTTTACCTAAACATCTGAAGAATTTTCTACCCGGATTTTCCTAAGTCTTAGACGTGAAGATGGTAACACCTAATCCACATCTACTACATTTTTTAAGGGTAATTTGGCCTGGTCAACAAAACTTGATCTTTTGATGAGCGGTCAATACAAAAGATTAGGATTAAAACAACAAAATTGAAGTTAAAGGATAAAACGTCCTAAATTTGAAAGTTCGCGGATTTCTTGATATTTTTCCAAATATTTAATACTTATCCGACTTGTTAGATTTGCGTTTTTCCCACTTTGTAAAAGTAAATATTTGCCCTGTTTAAGTTGAGTAACAGATTGGTTTTTGTCTTTTACTTACAAGGTAGATAAAGGTAGATAGCAAATACAAGCCGAAAAAAATATTAGTTTCTCATTACTTTGTACTCGTTATTTATAGTATTTGTTTTCTATTTTCGTATAAACATAAAAATATTAGTTTCTCATTACTTTGTACTCGTTATTTATAGTATTTGTTTTCTATTTTCGTATAAACATATATTTTGTTATCCGTAAAAGAAAACTCGTTATTCATAAAAATATTATTCCATTATTGAAAATATATTTGTTATTTGTTAAATATTTTCGTTACTTATAAAAAAAAACACTCATTGTCCACACAAAACTATTCGAAACCTATTTAAGAAGAAAATAGAGCAAATTCTCGATACTTACGAGTACTTGTAACGGGGTAAGTCTCAAAAGATTTTAGTATTTTTCAGCAAACTAAGTATTAAACCTAAAATCTTTATTATCCGCCAAACCAAACAAGTCGAACAAAAATTACAAATATCGTCCCACACCAGCTCTAGATACGTAAAATAGTCAAATTTAGAGAAAGCCTTGAAAAAAAAAAAAAAGTCAAATTTAAAAAAGGATAATAATTCAAACATGAGCAGAAAGATTGGTCCCGGCGGGGACTCGAACCCGCGACCTTCGGCTCATAAGACCAACGCTCTAACCAACTGAGCTACGGGACCATATGTTTATGCATCGAAATTTGCTAATTTTTTCCTCGGGACAACGAAAGTAACAATGCATCCACGTCACATCCGATAATATTGCCACGTCACATCTAATATACCTAGTATCTGATACGACACGACTCTTATAAAAGAACAGAACACACGTAACCAATCTGCATCAATAAAAAACTAGTACGATCAGAGCTTTTTCTCAGCGAGATTCCGAACACACGTAACCAATCTGCATCAATAAAAAACTAGTACGATCAGAGCTTTTTCTCAGCGAGATTCCACTTCTTTAACCATGATTTCACTCCATTCCTCCGCCGTTAAAGCCTCTCTCCACCGCTCTTTCCCTTTTCCATTACGATCATCAACCTCTGTTTCCTTCTCTGTTAAATCACCTATTCATCTTCATCCCACCACCAAGCGTAATCTCTCTATATCCAATACCTCGATGTCATCGAACAATGATTCTCATGGATCATCTTCTTCAAAGGTTCGTTCTTTTTCAAAATTTTGATAACTAAGCTTTTGGGTATGATTGATTTTGTCTGATCTCTGTATATGAAACCAGGTTACTGAATCATTCTTCAGAAGTGTCTTAGGGCAAATGGAAAATGTTTACCTAAATCGTAACCCAACTGCTAAATTGTTTTGGAACTTGTACGATCTGTTGATGATGAACAGCTTTGTTATGATCATCTTGCTTTCAGAACGTTTGGGGTAAAAAAAGATCTCCTTTTTATTCCTTGTTTCTTACATAAAGAGTACTGTTTTACAAAGTTGTTTGATCGTGAAATGTGTTAGATTGGTGGTTATGGGATTGATTCGCTTGCTAGCTTTTTCTTGGATTATGGATATACACCTATGGATGAGTTAAGATTTCCAGCTAAAAAGCTTAGAGCTTTATGGTTTGCACCACCTGATGTTCCTGCTAGTGGAAGTGGTGTTAATGGTCCTTTGCCTAGAATTTTTATCTCAGAGCTCCTTGTGGATCAGATGAGTTCACAAACTCAGGTTTGTGTCATTTGTTTGTCTCTGGATCATTGCTTGTGTCTGAGCTTCTTTAAAAGCAAATTGTTTTGTTTACAGGATGTGATTAGAAAGTACACAGAAGCATCACCTAATGGGAAAAAGTATGCTGCACTTTCTAGCTCTTTGGGTACTTTAACTTGGGAAAAGCCTCTATCTTCTGAGTTTGAGCAATTGTCTAGGTACAGTACTCTTGATTCTCTTAGTTTTGGTTGATTCAGACAAGGTAGGGAGTCTTAACTGAAGATGTGTTTGGTTTAAATTGATGTATAGGGAAAGTGAATATGCAGCATGGACACTTGTTAATGGCTATGCACTTAACCATGTTACTGTTTCGGTTCATCGACTTAAATCTCATTTAAACAAGATTAAGAAGCTCAATGAGTTCCTTGAAGGAAAAGGTTTCAAATTGAACTCTGAAGGAGGAGTACTTAAAGGTATTAGTATCATCAAACTCGCGAAACAATTCTTAGTTCTTGAACTTGAAACAAAATGTGTTTAATAAGTTCTGTTTTTTTTTTTTCAGTTAGTCCTGATGGTGGTTTGCAACAAAGCTCAACTGTAGCAGACTCTATCTCTTTCAAGTTCTCTGATGGTGTCACCAAATCTATCCCTTGCTCGTATATAGTTCTCTGATGGTGTCACCAAATCTATCCCTTGCTCGTATATCGAGTTTGCTGAGCGCCTTGTGCTTCCTCAGTACCAGAATTTACCCGAAAACGAGGTAAGCGACTACTATGAAAGTATCTGTAAAATGTAGTTGTTGTAGCAACATTGTGAATTGACACTTCTAAAACCTGTAAAATGCAGATACAAGAGTGTCATCGACGCGATGGATTTGAGGTTGGAAATGCTGACAAGATCTTTGAGAGCACATTTCAGGACCAGCTTTCTCGACGTACTGGATGAAAAAACTAGCCATAAGAACTTTGCTCGTACCGAATAAGAACTCAAAACTGTTTGTAATGTTGATCAGCAAAGATACTAATCAATCAACTCTTATTCAGAACTGTGAAATCAACAAATAAAAAACAAAATTTTATGGATTTGTCTACTGAATGACATAAAATTGCAAAGCTTTATAAAGATTTGTTGTTTTTTTTTTTGTCAGGGAAGATTTGTTGTATAATAGTAAACTTTCTTGAAGTAGAAGTTGAAAAGAAGAAGATGACTATAAAAGAAGACTACCTGTACCGAACTAAACCAAAAGTTACAATTTTTGAATCATTGTTCCAACAATCCCGGAGACAAAAAACCCTATCTTTCACCAAACATTGTTATCTCCGCCGTCGAGAGCCAAAGGCTTTCCGATTTACGAATAATGGCTACGGAGGCAACAACCGCAGCCAAATTCCAGGAACCAGTTCTGCCAGTCTCGCAAATACCTAATTTAAGATCAGAAACCATTCACGACGGTCTTAAATTCTGGCAATTCATGATCGCCGGTTCAATTGCTGGCTCCGTAGAACACATGGCGATGTTCCCAATCGATACTATAAAGACCCATATGCAAGCACTTCGACCTTGTCCGTTAAAACCCGTCGGAATTCGTCAAGCTTTTCTTTCAATTATCCAAAAGGAAGGACCTTCAGCTCTATACAGAGGAATTTGGGCTATGGGACTTGGAGCTGGACCAGCTCACGCTGTTTATTTCTCATTCTACGAAGTTTCAAAGAAGTTCTTATCTACTGGGAATCAAAACAATGCAGCAGCTCATGCTATCTCTGGGGTTTTTGCAACTATATCAAGTGATGCAGTTTTTACTCCTATGGATATGGTGAAGCAGAGGTTACAGATGGGACAAGGGACTTATAAAGGAGTTTGGGATTGTATTAAGAGGGTTATGCGTGAAGAAGGGATTGGTGCTTTTTATGCTTCTTATAGGACTACAGTTTTGATGAATGCGCCTTTTACTGCTGTTCATTTCTCGACTTATGAAGCAGCTAAGAAGGGTTTGATGAAGTTTTTGATTGAGAGTGATGAAGAAGGTTGGTTGGTTCATGCTACTGCTGGAGCTGCTGCTGGTGGTTTAGCAGCTGCGGTTACTACGCCTCTCGATGTTGTCAAAACGCAGTTGCAATGTCAGGTGAATCATGTTGTTCTTTCTCTCTAATCTCTACATCTTTAGATAGTGTTATGGAGGCAATGTGATTAGGTAGGTTACACAGTGGTGTTACTGATCATATCATGACCAGCCATGTGCATGATTCTTTGGTCTAAAGTGTGTGAATATGTCCTTAAATCATCTTTGGTGCTATGCAGGGTGTGTGTGGATGTGACCGGTTCTCGAGCAGTTCGATAAGCGATGTACTGAGAACGATTGTGAAAAAAGATGGATATAGAGGACTACTAAGGGGATGGCTACCTAGAATGCTCTTTCATGCTCCTGCTGCGGCAATCTGTTGGTCTACTTATGAAGGTGTCAAATCTTTCTTTCAAGACTTCAATGGAGATTCAAACAGTGTCTGAGAACAAGATAGAAGGTTAGGCTATTCACACGCTTGAGGTTCGAAGATAGTGAACCACTTCTCAATAACTTAGTTGTATTTCATCTATTCTCAATTGTTTCTTTTCAATATTGTTTAGCATGACAGAGTCCAGATTTGATTTGGTCATAGAGTCATCTTAGTTTCACTTATTCTCCAAACTAACACTACCATTGTTTTGCTATACATGAAACCTTTTACTTAATATAATGTGTTTCTTTGTTTTGCTATACATGAAACCTTTTACTTAATATAATGTGTTTCTGATGATTCATATGGATATATATGTCTATATATACACATGCATACATATATAGAGTCCAAAGTCAAGGTCTCTCATTTTGGTCTTGTCAGGAACTTCTGAAGCTTTTCTTTCTCTTCATGCTGAGAACTATGACCAAAAATTTGAATCTTAAACGTGAAGAGTATGGTTCTTGTCTTATTAAATGTAATCTAAAACTTGAAGTTCATGAAGTCTGTCCTGATTGCTCCTTATGACTCTAGCTTTGTCCCCTCTTATCTCGAGAACCTGCAGAAACCACACCCGAGTCAGTCATCATCATCTCTAAAAAGCGACGAATCAAGAACCGAAATTGTAAATTACCTCTGGTCTAGAATCAAGAACCCCACTAGACATTCCTACATCAACTCTCCATATACTGCAACCATATTCACTAACAAGAGAAACTCCATATTCAGTTATATAGCTGTATGGATCTTGTGATTAAGGTTTTGGGAGAGAGTTCGATAAATGTACCAGTTCACGCCTGATAACTGGGGAGTATGGCCGACAACCATCGCCCTAGCACCGACAGCTTCAAGAGTGTCCCGGAGAATTTTACTTACCTAAAAGAAAAAAGAGTCAGGAATCAAATTAGTCCAAGCTGATGATATAGCATCTTTGTTAGAAGTTTTGAGATTTGTGATGATTAAAACTCAACATGCCTGTTCAGTTTGATAGTCATTCAGCTCAGAAGTCTCTCTCGAGTACAATCGGCTCCAAACTACACTGTCATATCCCCGAGTCGCAATGAATGGCATTTGAGGACTGTCTTCATAGTCAGCAGGGCTTCTCATCCAACTAGACACTTCTCTATTTATCCTCTCCCTGTTCAGTTTGATAGTCATTCAGCTCAGAAGTCTCTCTCGAGTACAATCGGCTCCAAACTACACTGTCATATCCCCGAGTCGCAATGAATGGCATTTGAGGACTGTCTTCATAGTCAGCAGGGCTTCTCATCCAACTAGACACTTCTCTATTTATCCTCTCAACACCGTATGCAACTGTGCCAACATGATAAGCATGTAGATTAGTTTCAAAAGAAAACATCTACCAAAGACCAATAACATGTGGAGAAAAGATTACTGTCTTTACCATGATGAGGAAGGAGACCACCATGGCAGAAAACCCAGTTATTAACACGCAAGATAACTCCATGGCGCGCCAATTCACATGCTAATCGACCACCTGGTCTAAAAAGAACAGACCTTGCAATCACTCCCTTTTGCCTCTGTCCTAATGATGTTCCCACAACTTTTGGTTAGCCCACAAGTAGAGAAAAAATAAGAAAGGTTACAGCAAAATGAAGTACCTTTACTACATTCCATTGATCCCAATAAGTTTGAGAACTTCTCCTATCTTCTTTCCATTGTCTTGACTCAAAAATCCAATTAGTAAACGCTTTGTCCCAGTCTTGTCCATAGTCTTGCAAGTATTCAAGAAAATCTGTACACTCATCAAATGCTCTTGCATCTACATATCTAAAATCCCCTTCTACATTCATCACTCATCAAATGCTCTTGCATCTACATATCTAAAATCCCCTTCTACATTCATCGTCTCATGATTCCCATTAACCTAAAACACAGTGCAAGAATTTAAAAGGTGTAATACTCAACGAAGTTCAAGTAATATAGCATTGAGCAGACCTGGAAAACAGCTCCACCATTAGCCTTAGCCTGATCATCAAGTGACCTCAATAAAGAGAGTATTGCAATCTCATCATCACCACGATCAAGTATATCTCCTACCTGAACTAGTACCTGTAATTGTATACTCATTTATCAACTTCACAACTCAAAAGATATGAAGCAGCAGCCATGGTAAACTTGTAATGGACAAATCAAAATAGTCTACAGTACATACAGTATCATGGCCAATCCATTGATCTAGTCCATCAGAACTTAAGACACCACCCAACTGAAGAGCGTCTCTAGCTTTACCAAGATCACACTTAAGACACCACCCAACTGAAGAGCGTCTCTAGCTTTACCAAGATCACCATGAAGGTCTCCAACTGTATATACAAACCCATTAGAAAGAACCCATTAACAGAAAACAAAAGATTGGATTTTTAATGTGTTTTTGGTGATGAACCTGCGATGATACGACGAGAAGGGGCAGAGACAAAAGTGGGTGGATCTCCATTGATAACAATCGGCTTCAGAGACACTTCGTTATTAGAATTGGAAGTGCTTAACAAGGAGGGAGAAGAGGAAGGGTCTAGTAGCTTCTGGGGATGAGAAGGAGGAAGAGGAAGTAAGGAATTGAGGTAAAGAGAAGCCATTAGTGGTGAAGCTTGTATGATTCACCAGAGTTTTGATGAAATTGCTTAGCATTTGTGTGTTTGTATGGTCTCAAATTGGTGACTTGTCTTCAAAATGCATGTTGAGTAATCCTTCTTTACTCTATCTACTGGCTGAGGTTTTTTCTCATATTTTTAAATAATCATGTTGAGTAATCCTTCTTTACTCTATCTACTGGCTGAGGTTTTTTCTCATATTTTTAAATAATGTAATAAAATTAAGATTTTTTTTTTTTTATGAGTTTGAGGATTTATATAACCAAAAACCCTTAAAATTAAAATATAGGCCCCAAAACAAATTAAATTTAAATCTTATCAAATAAATACCATAAACTGTGGAATTTGAAATAGAACTTATAAAATGTAGATTTTGAGTAATTAACTAGTTTTAGGTAATATAATTATTTTTAAAAAAATCAAATAATTTACACGATTTTCTATTGGTTATTAAATTATTAATAAAATAGATTATAATGTTAATAAAAATTTAAAACAAGGAATTAATTGTGTTTTTTGTTTAGTTTAAGAAGTGGAAGTATTAACTAATATAACAAAATTGAATGTTAATTAACAAAAAGAATTTGGAAAACAATAAAAAAATTCTGTTAATATAATTATTTTGGTGATATTATTGGAATAGGGCCACAAATGTTGTAAAATTATGTGGGTTATTTGTTAATGTTGATATCTTTATAGAATCTCTTAAAATATAGAATCAATGGATTCTCGTAATTATTAGTCTTAACATGGAAACGAATTGAGAATAATAGAAGTTCGTGCAATAGAAGATCAATTAAGATTACCAAAACATAAAGGTATTATTTGCACACGATCATTAATCTAATACAAACGTGTGTTCTAGGCTAAACTTTTAGTTAGTCTTGATTCGATCAGATACATCCCCTTTAAACACTAATTCATTCCATAAATCTTATATAATTTTAGTCTTGATTCGATCAGATACATCCCCTTTAAACACTAATTCATTCCATAAATCTTATATAATTGTGTGATCAAATCAAATCTTCCTCGTCGTTGGGAGAATAATTACGTATCAATAAACATGTATATAATCAAATCTTCCTCGTCGTTGGGAGAATAATTACGTATCAATAAACATGTATATAAACACGACGAAGCTTCTTCTTTCATGTCGGTAAATTAATTATTTATTTTCTTTCCCCATATTTCTTGTTTAATTAATAAATCATTTTAGTTTTCGTGTATATATATATGTTTCAAATTTTCAATCATCAATATAGAAACAATGTAACATAAAATTGTTATGTTATATTTACATGCACTATACTAACCTTTTAAGGCATGTGTAGACACATTGTAAACTAGTGTTTTTTTTATATTTATTTTACATTAATATCCTAACTTTGAATGTAATTAAAGACTTAGATTTTTATTTGATTCAAACATTAAAATGTACAAAACTAATGATGTGGTCCTAAGGATTACTTGTCCCCTGATCCCCTTCTCTTGCTTAATCAAGTAAACCTTAATTGCTCATTAAACCTCAAGACCAACGGTTCTTCAACTGATTGTACTTTAGCCCTGCAAGGTGCAGATATCTTAGTTAAGTACATACTTACATACGTACGGTATTAAGTTTAATTAGTCTGAGAATCTTCATTAATAGAGATACTTAATTATAAAAAAGCAAATATGCAATAATATATAATTCAAGTACCTCAAATTTGATGCCACAGTATTATATTTAAACATATTCAAATGTAAACTAAATATTTCATTCGTAACATTATCGTAATAATGTCTTTTACTATATATCTATTTGTTTTGCTAAATTGGTATATAATTTAATGAGATATGAAAGTTAAATGATATAGAATAATTTCAAATAATATGTAGTATATACTTCAAGATAATTAGATCTGAGTACATGTTTTTATTATTGTGGGTTCAAGCTAATAATGAGAAGAAGAAGA
>CM071720.1:24586312-24597446 GCA_036630335.1 Physaria fendleri | reverse complement strand
TTAATGATTTTTTTCTATGTTAATATTTTTTTTATGTTAATAATTTTTTTGAAGTATTTTATTGGAATCGAACCGAAACCGAACCGAATTTTATTGGTACCGAACCGAATCCGAACTGAATTTTTAAAATAACCGAATGGTACCTAAATCTCTAAAACCGAAAGAACCGATATCCGAAAGAACCGAACCGAAACCGAACCGAACCCGAAAATGCCCAGGCCAAGAAGGGAGATTTAAAATCGCCGACATCCATGGATCTCGATACACACACGGTACACAAACAAAAACGGTTTTAAAATAACCGAATGGTACCTAAATCTCTAAAACCGAAGAACCGATATCCGAAAGAACCGAACCCGAAAATGCCCAGGCCTAGTCAAAATGTTGTAATTTTGAGATCAGAGAGAGACGGATATGATTAACAAGCCAAAATTAATAGGTTGGATATTTAATTATCTTAACTCAAAAAATGGTTAGTATACACAGATAGGGAAAGTTTTGGTTTTATATCTAATCGCTTACTTTACATAAAGAAAGGTTTAAAGTCTTGATTCTATGTATACATCCGAGTTATAGAACTATCGATTGTGATATATTCACATAAATTTCAATATATTGATATGTTATGGTCAGTGTCAAAAGTTAGTAGTGCGTGGGTCACGGTCTCTCAGTACTGTTCCAGATTCAACCCTCATACGCTTCTCTACTTCCTACCAGTGATAGGTTTACGAAATAAGATTGGAGTCACCCAAGTTTCTTATATATATATATGTTTACGAAATAAGATTGGAGTCACCCAAGTTTCTTATATATATTAAGAACAATTTTTACAAATTTTCGATGCTGGACAATTCTAAAACGTCTCTTTACACACAGGACTGGACATCTGTACCGTGAAGTTTTTTTTTTCACTGTTCAATTGGCCTTTGAATCAATTATTTTCTTGGCAAAAGAAGGTAAACAAAATGCAGCTGAATGAATCTCCGCATTGTAAAACTTCAAGGGTCTATCTGAGCTCTCATCAATTAGATTCAAAGGGTGTTTGAAGTCAACTTCAGGTCCATCAGTTGAACAAAGCATAAATCCAATAACTCCACTAGGGTATGTTGGAACACTAGTCCACGCATAACTGTTCAATTGGCCTTTGAATCAATTATTTTCTTGGCAAAAGAAGGTAAACAAAATGCAGCTGAATGAATCTCCGCATTGTAAAACTTCAAGGGTCTATCTGAGCTCTCATCAATTAGATTCAAAGGGTGTTTGAAGTCAACTTCAGGTCCATCAGTTGAACAAAGCATAAATCCAATAACTCCACTAGGGTATGTTGGAACACTAGTCCACGCATAATTAACAGAACCCTTAAAGATCTCACGGCAATTAGAAACAATGTCTTCAATAATATCCATATGAAGCCACAAACTTTCAGCTTGAGTACACATAACTCCACCAGGACGAAGAGCTTTAGCTACAGATTTAAAGAAAGGTTTCTCAAACAGTTCCTTTGATGGACCGATTGGATCTGATGAATCAACTATAACTGCATCGTATGATCCTTCAACAGCAAGATTCTTCAAGAAAGCAACACCATCGGTAATGATAAGGTTTACTCGAGGATCTTTGAATCCAATTGCTACATCAGTGAAAAATTGGTTAGAGACATCAATGACCATCTTATCAAGTTCACATATGTCGATCTTTTCTATAGAAGTATGACGTATAACTTCCCATAAGACACCTCCACGACCTCCTCCAATCACTAAGACGTTTTTAGGGTTAGGTATAGAACATAATGGAAGATGAGTGATCATTTCTTGATAAGCACATTCATCTCTTTCTGTAACTTGGATTACTCCATCTAAAACCAAAACTTTTCCATATGTTGTAGACTCAAAAACAATCACATCTTGGTAATTTGATTTTCCATGAAACAAAAGTTTCTTGACCTTTAAAGAGTGAGATTCACCTGGCCACATTGGACTCATTTCAGAGAACCAACCAGGTATCACGGTGCTTTAAAGAGTGAGATTCACCTGGCCACATTGGACTCATTTCAGAGAACCAACCAGGTATCACGGTGGAGAAACAAGCAGGTTCATCCTCTTCTCTCGGTGTCTTCAAATCGGTGGCTAGGGCTTCTTTAGCATCCATGGATGGTTGTTTCTAAAGGGTAATTAGGGTTTTAGTTGGGTTGTGACTTTAGTGTGGAGTTATATTAACAGAACAAGATCTTGACTCTTTAAGACATTATTGTTTCCCACTATTAGTAGGATGGATAGTTAATTCTCCTAACTCAAATAATGGTTATCAGGACTAATCGTTTAAATTATAAAAGTAAATGATTAGAAAGTCTTGATTCTTTGTATACATCCGAGTTACAGCATTATCAATTGTGATATATAAACATAATTTCAAGATATTGATGATTATGGTCAATGTCAAAAGTTAGTAGTGGGTCACGGTCTCTTACTGTTCTATATTCAACCCTATAGGCAACTACTATACTTCCGGCTAGTGTATGACTATTTATAAATAACGGATACGGGTAAATAATGAGACTGGATAGTAAAAACTTTCTGCTTTAGTACTTGATACGTGCAAGTAATAAGAGAAGCTTGATACTTGTTTCAAACAGGTACCTGGTTTTATAATGCGGATACGATTCAGGTGGATAACAAGTAGTTTGCCCAGCCCTAGCCTAGTGTGATACTTCAAAAGTTGTGAACAAACTTACAATCTGATACATATTGTTTTTATATATATTCATCGGATCTAGTGATGTAGACCGCCTTTAAGGGTGTGTTGTTGCATAGGTAAGAATCACATGGAGTGTTTAAAGCAAGCCTGCAAGGTTGATGTATGATGATAGAGAGGTTTTGATAGTTTCCAACACATCTGACATCTGATTAACTCTGTTTCGGCAAACTAGAGGGAAGCGTTTCAGTTTGACACTGCTAATGAAGTTGCTGGATGAATATTTGGTGCACGCGCCAGGTAGTTTATTGCCTTTGTAAGCCTTGCAGATGTAGCTTATGAAGTTTTCATAGTCCTGTAGTAAAAGAAATTTTATTGCCTTTGTAAGCCTTGCAGATGTAGCTTATGAAGTTTTCATAGTCCTGTAGTAAAAGAAATACAAAAAGATAATGAGCTTTTGTTCAAAGACAAGTAAAACATCGAGTACTAATAGATATAGAGAACATTTAATCTTTATAGATCATGAGAATCTGAAACATTAAACAAGTGGATGCATTTTGTGAAAAGGATGGTAGTAACAATCATTATGTTTCTCTTCAAGACAGTTCAGTTCTTATCAGCTTTCGCCAACAAGCCTAAGGGCCATTCTAGATGGTAGTAACAATCATTATGTTTCTCTTCAAGACAGTTCAGTTCTTATCAGCTTTCGCCAACAAGCCTAAGGGCCATTCTACATACGTATGCTTCGAAACCTACTAGTTCATCTAATTCACAAGAACAAGGAGTTTTCATATTTGGAAACCGGAATGTTCATTTCTTATAGGGTCTAGCACCCCTATAAAACATACCTTCCTCATAAAAGTACCAAAACAATTAGTGGAATGAAAGCTTATCCTAAGTATCAATGACTGACAACTCAATTATAGCAATGCACTCAGTCATGAGGAGTGAGAGATAGAGTGGATTGGCTAAAGGAATTGAGTATCTCAGGCGACAGTGAAAAGAAGCATACTAAACAAACCTCATAAAGTGGCTGACCATCCACAACTACCCAGGGCACATACTTATGAGGAGGCTGAAGTGCCTTCGTTTCTGCGGCATAGTGCAACGCAAGCTGCAGCAAATAAAACACAAGTCTCTGAACTGTAACTCACAAGCTTCAAAACAAGAACATAACAAATCAGTTAAGCAGGAGTCAGCCTATTAAACTGTTCGCGAACATTCTTCTATATTCCTTGCTAACCAGGCAACACCATTGCACAATGATAACATTCCAAAGCTGAAAACAATAAGCATAACATTCCAAAGCTGAAAACAATAAGCAACAAGACCTTGCTGTGAAACAAGCTACACAAAGAGGAGGGACTATAACCTCATTTCCATGTCCATTGTCAAGACAATCAGCAACAGGTTTTGAATTCAGATTGAGCTTCTCATAACAAGTATCCCACTTGTCATACTTGTGTTCAGTCACCAACTTCTCGATACAGTAGATGAACGGAAAATGATCACTCTGCAATCAAAAGTGACGGAATTTATAGGTCTCTCACAATGATACCTTACTAAATAAAGGTAATGTTTCAATTTGAGATAGCGAGAATCAGATCTCACTATCATACTTACCACTTTAGGCCAAGTATCAATTGCACAAGCTTCTACGGTATCCAAGAAGCACTCTAATGCCCCATGCTGCCAAAAGAAGCAATTTTTCAAATCTCAGATACACACAACATCAAATTAAGGTTAAGAAAATACCACTTTCATAAAATTAAAAGCTTAATTGAATCGAATCGGAGGACCTGGCAAACAGCAGTGACGTTATCGGGGCGGAGTTTGGTATTACCCCAAGGAGAGAGATGGAGATCGACGATTGATATGAGATCGTCTTCGAAGAGTTTCGTGAGGTGGTTTACTATGAAGGAAGAACAGTACGGACAAAGAGACTCGTAGTACAGGCCTAGCGAGACTTTAGAGGATGATGAGGGAAGAGATACATCAGAAGATCCAGATGATAAAGATGTAAAGCAGAGAAGAAAAACGTAATAGACTAGGAGAAGAGGTTTGCTCTGAATCGACGCCATGGATGCAGATTCAAAGTGATTATTTTACTTCTTCTTCCCTAAAGAGTAAAGACCATTCAATAACATATCTCGATGCTCTCTGTTACTATCTAAATTAAGGTGCCAATCATTACATACACGTGTCCCTTTTTGTGCCACGTGTCTCACTCTAATCTGTCTAAATAATGTGACATAAACGTCACATTAATGGGTCTGAATATAATAATGGGCCGAACTTCATACTCACGGCCCATTTACGAATCGTTTCTTAAAATGCGCCGTAAATCGTTTCTTAAAATGCGCCGTAAAAAGAAAACAGTTAAGATGCGCCATAAAATTCAAATCAAAAGGCAGTAGCACATTGGCAAATTTCGTAACATCGGAGAAAATGTCGAACTCGATGATCGTTGATCAGACTTATCTCTTTCTCAATCGTATACAAGATAGAAGGTTCTTTTCATTCTATTCCTCTGAATCACCTGAACTTTCTTTTTCTCTTTTTTGTTTTGTGTGTGTGGCTTGAACTGTGCTGAATCACCTGAACTTTCTTTTTCTCTTTTTTGTTTTGTGTGTGTGGCTTGAACTGTGATTTTCATCTCATTGATTTTGTAGGTTTGACGAAGAATCTCTTCGGATTCTCGAGTTGTCTCTGGTTTCAATGAATGTGAAATCATTTTCTGAAATTAGATTGCGATTGAGAGATTTCATGATATCTGAATCAACTGCTATATTTGGTGAGCTTTCTGGAGAATCGATCGTTGCAAAACTCTCCGTACTTGAATTCTTCGTTCGTTCTTTTGCTCTTATCGGTGATTTGGAGGTTCGTATCTTGGATTTTTCAATCTTAATTAAATCAGAATTATCTTTAAAAGTCTGGTTCGTGAAGATTTCACAATTGATTTGTGAAATGTTCTAGAATCTCTAATGTATGGCTTTGTTGTTAAATCTTGAGTAGAGTTGTTTGGCTACGAGGTATGAGGCATTAAATCTGAGGGAGCTCAAATCTCCTAGATCTTGAGTAGAGTTGTTTGGCTACGAGGTATGAGGCATTAAATCTGAGGGAGCTCAAATCTCCTAGCTGTTCTTGGTTAAGGGTTTCACATTCAGAGTGGATCGAATTTGCAGTCCAATCTATAGAAAATGGATTCCCTTCTATTGCAGCAAAGGTAAATTACTCTATGAGCTCTCTTGAGTTTAGTAATAGTGTGAGAAATTCACATCATAGGAAGCTTTTAGAGATTCTTGACATGCTCAATCGAAAGTGAACTTATTAAGCATTATTATTAAGTCCATGCTTGTATGATCAGAATGTTACTTTACCAATTTGCTCAACTGTTGGATACATGTTATTTTTGTTTCTGGTTTTTATTTTTAACGTTATGCGTCTACGTATTTTTTCTCATATGGAAATACGGATCAGTTTGGCCTTTTCAATTGGTTGTGCACTGTCTTTTGAAGGATGTATCTGCTTCTTTTGCTATTTGACTTATTTTTACCATGAGATATGACATTGTGATGATGTATACATAGGCGTCTGAAAGTGCTCTACTAGCCCTTAAGAAGGATATTGTTGATGAATCAAAATCAGAAGAGTGTTCTGAAATTTTGGATGCTGCTGATAAAATAAGGAGACTAAGGGATTCAGCTGCCTTGTTAAAATCTTCGCAATCAGGTATACATTAAAGTTCCATTGCTTGGAACAGAGTTCTCTCTGCATTTTTTTTTTTGGTAGTGGTGTCTGTATGAATTCAGACATGGACTGTAGTTATGAAATTCTTTACTCATAAGCCTTCATAGTAGATGTGTTTGTTAAGCAAAAATGACTGGTTTGAAAAGATTGTGATTTGGAAATTGAATCTACCAGACTATTCTGTGGATTTATCAGAGCCAATAGAAACTATAACAGAGTGTTTCCAAGAATGTATCTGGTTGTTCTGAGTAATTCTCAATTCATAAACAGTTCAGGCACTAGGGAGTAATTCTCAATTCATAAACAGTTCAGGCACTAGGTGCAGAGTACTTGAGAAGCAAGGAACTCAGAAGACAAACTAGAGAGACTCAACCCATTAAAAATCCAGACTGCACAGGTAGCAATTTGTTCAGAAAAGGAATCAAGAAGCGTAACACAAATTCAATCATTAGATATTTTGATAATATTTTCTCATATCATATACATATGCTACACAATAAAAAAAAATTCAAGTGTTTCCTTAGATATTTTGAAATTTGTAGTGTAGCTCTCTTCATCTCTCTTAGCCCCACAAGGCTAGGACTGGGCAGCTAGTATAAAGATGAAAAACATGGGTGAAATGGTCTCTGATTAGAGCCAAAGGACCAGTAAGAGTGGTCCTTAAAAAAAGGTTCCAAGCTGGACTTTCAAAAACCAATCAGCTTGAGATGATTCCATCACTTTTGGGATAAGATGCCACATCGTATCAGTTACATCACATATTAAAAGTATTTAAAGAAATACATATCTCTATAAATAATGTCTCTGTCTCCTATATATATTTTTGGTATGGTGATGGATTTACAAAGAGTGAAGGAGAAAAAAAGATAAGGCATATATGGATAGACAAAGGTCACCGAAGAAAGAAGAAGAAGAAGAACAGTCTCGAACATTTGAGTCTATTAATGCTCTGTCTCAAGACGATTTCGATGGCATTTTCGACATTACCATTGAGAATTTAAGCTGCTCTTTCTGGGGAGAAGACGAAGATGAAGATGTATGGGAAGAAGAAGAAGAAAAAAAATGGAGTACTGATCAAGAAGGTTCAAGTTTTGGGTTTTGGGACAATAAGCCAACAACAGATTATGAAGATAAAGAGTTGGGTCTGAAGCTGAATCTGAACCATCAAGAAGTTATTGACGCTTGGTCTGATCACAAGAAACCACTATATGTTAGTTTTATATCTCTTCCTTGTTATGCAAGATATGCTTTAATCAATACTACTAATGAGTAAGAGTGTATTGCAGAGAGGAGAAGTTCCAGTGATAGAAGAAGAAAGAAACATGAGAAGAGAAGCAAGTGTGTTAAGGTACAAAGAGAAAAGACAAAGTAGACTCTTCTCTAATTATTATTATTTTCGAAATATCGTTATCGACTTTTACGATTTTGTCATATTGAAATGAAAATATCTTATTGACAAAACAAAAAAGATACGCAAAAATATCTTTAGAATTGGTAGGGTCGTAATGTCAAAAAAGTGTTCACCACATTTGTTTGAATCCAAATATCTCGGGACCAACTTAAATATCAACTAACCACGTTTTTCTGGTCTTAAGAAAACCCTAATCACATGGGCTATTTAATGGGCTTGGGCCTTATATTTTGTTCCGCTTATACTGAAAATTCACGTGTAGGAAAGTTCAAATCTTTGACGACATCAAGGAGTTGGTAAACCTAAAAAACAAAACTTTGAGATTGAGATAATGTAGTCCACGATTCCAAATACAACTCTACCTCCACCAGCCTATCAGACCTGACCGTTCTCTCTTCGTCGGTGTTTAACATTCCGATTTGCTATCAATTTGCTCTACCCATTACGGAAAAAACCCTACTTTCATCCAAGATATTGTCTCCAAGTGCCTTCCGTTCTATTCCCTATAATGGCTACGGAGGCTACAACCGCTCCCAAATTCCAGGAACCAGATCTCCGCTCGGTTTCTCCGTCACCTGAATTTAAACAAGAAATCGCTCACGACGGTCTTAAATTCTGGCAATTCATGATAGCAGGTTCAATTGCAGGTTGTTAAAACCCGTCGGAATTCGTCAAGCTTTCCGTTCAATTATCCAAAAGGAAGGACCTTCAGCTCTATATAGAGGAATTTGGGCTATGGGTCTCGGTGCTGGACCAGCTCACGCCGTTTATTTCTCATTCTATGAAGTCTCTAAGAAGTTCTTATCCGCTGAGAATCAAAACAACTCTATTGCTCATGCGATTTCTGGTGTTTTCGCTACTATTTCAAGCGATGCTGTTTTTACTCCTATGGATATGGTGAAACAGAGGTTACAGATGGGTGAAGGGACTTATAAAGGGGTATGGGATTGTGTTAAGAGAGTTATGCGTGAAGAAGGGATTAGGGCGTTTTATGCTTCTTATAGAACGACTGTTTTGATGAATGCTCCTTTTACGGCTGTTCACTTTGCGACTTATGAGGCTGCTAAGAAGGGATTGATGGAGGTTTCGCCGGAAAGAGTTAGTGATGAGGAAGGTTGGTTGGTTCATGCTACTGCTGGTGCTGCTGCTGGTGGATTAGCAGCTGCTGTTACAACGCCTCTTGATGTTGTTAAGACTCAGTTGCAATGCCAGGTAAATGATTCCTTCACTGTAGGATTGAATAGTGTAGACCATATGATTAGATACATAGTATGATAGATACTGCAGAATGCATCTTTAGATTATACCTTTGCCTCTAATCTCATACTAGTGTGTAGGATCAAATCATTGTGAAAGTCAAAAGCTTCTTAGGTGGAACTTGTTTCAACTTGAGTTGCTATATGTTGTTTTACTGTTGTATTACTGTAGCATTTATGGAATGTAAGAGATATGTGTTCAATACATTTTTGTTTTACTGTTGTATTACTGTAGCATTTATGGAATGTAAGAGATATGTGTTCAATACATTTTGCTTTAAATGCGATCTTACAAGGTCAGCAATGAAGAAGGATCAAAGAATCGGAAAATCATAGTGTTGAATTCTAAACTTTCTAGAGATGGTTATGCTTAAAGGGCATATAGACTGTATAGTGTTTGTATATTTATTGATTTGTGATGGTTCCGCAAATAGAATAGTAGTGTTTCTTCCTTGAGCGTAGATCTCTTTGCAGGACCTAACATAGAGTTTAAGCTATGTCCATTATTGTTTGCAATGCCCTTAAACTCATATGTGATGATGTGCAGGGTGTGTGTGGATGTGACCGGTTCACTAGTGGTTCGATAAGCGATGTACTGAAAACAATTGTGAAGAAAGACGGATACAGAGGACTTATAAGAGGATGGCTTCCGAGAATGCTATTCCATGCACCTGCGGCAGCAATCTGTTGGTCTACTTATGAAGGAGTTAAATCTTTCTTTCAAGACTCCAATAGTGACATAAACACTACCTGAGGCGATTCACAAACTCTTGAGGATTCCTGCTTTTATTTAATAGTGTAAACTAGATTTAAAAGGTTTTGTATTACTGTTATGTTAGAGATTATACATGTTCAGCTTCATGTTGATGATTTTATCGTCGAGAAATTTTGATGAAAGTCGTACAAAACCCATGTTATTACCAAACCTTCCAATAATAACGTAATCAGACAAATGTCCAACAACACATATATGCGATATCTACATTCCTAATTCTAGGTGAACATGTAGTATTGAAGTTTGTTTATTACGCCGCATCAAATAGTGTGTTCATTATGTTTATGTATGGGGAGTTTTAGGCCATTTCAGGAGCATGTATACTTTTCTTCTCAAACCGAATCAAATAAGCCTAATTTTTCAGGAGCATGTATACTTTTCTTCTCAAACCGAATCAAATAAGCCTAATTCGAGTTAACACTAACCAAATTTCTAAACGCTATTTAAACCGCATACAAGATTTGATGAGACCATACCTTTATGATTAGATATGGAGAGTTTTAGACTATTAAATTCGACCTAATATTCTAGAATCATATCAGTATAGATAAATAAACTGAGAACAATGTTCAACGAAGCACCAGTGGTCTAGTGGTAGAATAGTACCCTGCCACGGTACAGACCCACCAGTGGTCTAGTGGTAGAATAGTACCCTGCCACGGTACAGACCCGGTTCGATTCCCGGCTGATGCATGAGCTATGATGATATTGGCATTTAGCAGTGGTTGGGTCCATTGCAATCTTCTGATTCCTCAGATGTAGCCAGCCCCTGAGCTCTCTCCTTTTTACCTTTTTCTTTTTTAATAAATCTCACACAAGAACAAACAAATTTCTATTTCTTGCACTTTTCTTGCACTTTTATATTGGCATTTAGCAGTGGTTGGGTCCATTGCAATCTTCTGATTCCTCAGATGTAGCCAGCCCCTGAGCTCTCTCCTTTTTACCTTTTTCTTTTTTAATAAATCTCACACAAGAACAAACAAATTTCTATTTCTTGCACTTTTCTTGCACTTTTGGCATCTCAAAGATAATATAGCAATCAAAAGTGAATAAAATGAGCTGAGAAAAGCCTATTAACACCATAGTCTTTTTTAAAAGCTGTTATCAAAATCAGAAATTGAAGATCATAGTAGCCTATAAAGTACTAGTATACATACTTAGCTTGTTGAGTGTTTAAATTCAAGATTACAGAAGCTTTTTGAGTGCTTACAATTGCGAAATTGAGCTCGTTGCTTCATTGCTTGTAACCTT
>CM071720.1:24476597-24493344 GCA_036630335.1 Physaria fendleri | reverse complement strand
ATAAAACTTATAATTGCCTGTCACAGTTATCCCAGTGATGTGTATGATCGTTTTTGGGTTCCATTCTTACATGAGGAATGGACACAAATAAATACAACACTGAATGTACGTGACTCTCCTGATAATGGCTATGACCTACCCCGAGATGTAATTACGACCGGTGCCATACCCACTAATGTCAGCGAGCCATTGACCTATATATGGAATTTGGAGTCCAATGATGATGAAACATATGCTTACCTTTACTTCGCCGAAATTCAACAATTGCAGGCCAATGAAACTAGGCAATTTGATATTGTGGCTAATGGTAAATATTACACTACTTTTAGTCCAATGAAATTTCAAGAAGTTACATTATCCAACCCTGCATCGCTAAAATGCGAGGGAGGGGTATGTGTTCTGAAGCTGTCCAGAACACCCAAATCGACTTTACCACCTCTGATGAATGCTATAGAGATTTTTAGTGTCATACAATTTTCACAATCAGAGACTAATGCAGATGAAGGTATGTGTGCAGACATTTAGTTTAATGTATGTATAAAATGTCACATAAGTTCTTACACAATTCTTGATTTTTCAGTTAGTGCTATCAAGAACATTCAATCTACTTATCAGTTGAGTAGAATCAGCTGGCAGGGTGATCCATGTGTCCCTAGACAGTTTACATGGACTGGTTTAAGTTGCAACATTATTGATATTTCCACACCACCAAGAATCACAACACTGTAAGAAAAATCATAATATATACATTATTGGTATCATAAATGTAATTTTTTTTAATGTGATTTGTCTTCGCTCATGTAAACAGAGATTTGTCTTCAAGTGGATTAACTGGAGTTATATCGCAAACAGAGATTTGTCTTCAAGTGGATTAACTGGAGTTATATCGCATAGCATACAAAATTTAACACTACTTAGAGAATTGTAAGTATCTGCATGATTGAATACAAACACCAAATTTTCTTTTGATTACTTAAAAGATCAATTCTTGAAAAATATATAGGGATTTATCTAATAACAACTTAACCGGAGAGGTGCCTGAATTTTTAGCCAATATCAAATCATTATTGCTCATGTAAGTTTTTTTCTTTAAAATATTGTATTGCCTTTATTAGTTACTAATGTTGTGTCTTAATATCCGACAGAAACTTAAGAGGAAACAATCTTAGAGGTTCTGTTCCTCAAGCACTTATAAATAGAGTAAACCATGATGGTTTAAAACTACAGTAATATTCTTTTTTTCTTGGATTGTTATCAATATCAACTCTAGTTTTCTCATTTATTTCTTCTGATAACGTTTTCATTCTTTAGTGTTGATCCAAGTATAAAGCAACCTGGGTCAAGCAAATCAAGTTCTCGTCTTCTGGTGGTGATTGTTGCGTGTGTATCTTGTGTGGCTGTTGTTATAATCATATTGGTTCTTGTCATTATTTTCAGAAGGAGACAGTCATCAACTCGTAAAGGTACTCAAAATAAATTATATGAATGGAGTAGCAGGAGTATAAAAAGAAATTGAGGCCTTCTACGACACTAAATTTTACTATATAAACTTAAATATTTAACTTTTGGAGGCCTTTAAACTCCAAAAAAAAAAAAACCAAATATCCTAAACTTAGGTCTTAAAACACAAATACTCGTTGTGCATCTCGTATTTGATACTTGATTTGTAATGGAAATATGTAAAATTATCTTATGCAGCTGGACGTCCATCATTGGAAATGAAAAATAGAAGATTTACATATTCTGAGGTCAAAGAAATGACTAATAACTTTGGAGTTATTCTCGGTAAAGGAGGCTTTGGTGTTGTGTATCATGGTTTACTCAATAATGAACAAGTAGCCGTCAAAGTTCTGTCTCAATCATCAACACAAGGCTACAAGGAATTCAAAACAGAAGTACTTTAAAGTTACATTAGCTTCCATTTTGTTTGGGACAATCTTAAGTCCCCATGAATTATATGAATTATATACCTTCTTGTTGATTGTTAGGTTGAACTACTTCTAAGAGTTCACTACGTGAATCTAGTAAGCCTCGTAGGATATTGTGATGAAGGAAATGACTTGGCTCTTATCTACGGAATCTAGTAAGCCTCGTAGGATATTGTGATGAAGGAAATGACTTGGCTCTTATCTACGAGTTTATGGAAAATGGGAACTTAAAGGAACATATCTCAGGTAAACCATTAGAGTAGTATGATACAAGCCAAGAGTTTTTGGAGAATTCTTAACTACATTGTGAATTTTGGCAGGAAAACGTGGTGGCTCAGTGTTGAACTGGTCAAATAGACTTAAAATAGCTATCGAGTCTGCTCTAGGTTTGTACAAATTTGTTAGTTCCTCCTCATTATTCTCAAGTTGATATATATTCTTATTCATTGGTTAATATATGAAGGTTTTTTTATGTATTAGGAATTGAGTATTTGCATGTTGGATGTAATCCACCAATCGTTCATAGAGATGTGAAATGTACCAATATACTTTTAGGCAAACAACTTGAAGCCAAACTCGCAGATTTTGGACTTTCTAGATCATGCCCAGTGGGAAGCCAAACTCAAGTATCAACAAATGTTGCTGGAACTTTTGGATATCTTGATCCCGAGTAAGTCCTAGTTCATTTCACATTGTGGTTTTCAAGATGTTTGTCAAGAAAATTTAGACATCTTCCATTACCTACCGTGCAGATACTACCAAAATAACTGGTTGACGGAAAAGAGTGATGTGTATAGCTTTGGGATTGTGTTACTTGAACTTATCACTGGCCAACCTGTGATTGAGCAAACTCGCGAAAAGTCTTACATAGTAGAATGGGTCAAATCTATGCTTGCAAATGGTGATATTCAAAACATTATGGATCCAAATCTACATGGAGATTATGATGCAGGTTCATCTTGGAAAGCTCTTGAATTAGCAATGTCATGCATTAACCCTTCTTCGACAGAGAGACCAAACATGACTAGGGTCGCTCATGAACTAAATGAGTGTTTGGAAATGTACGACAACTTGGTTAAAAGGAGCCAAGATCCAAATTCAAGTTCAGTCCACGAGTCATAGTGTAACTTTCATAAGTGATACTATTCCCTCATCTCGCTAATCTTTTCTTATGATATGATTTTTATTTGAGAGATACTACTATCTACAATTTGTATTAAAGTTTGAGATGTTGAATAACTTCATTTCATTTAATCAAAATCATAAATCTATGACAAAATATTTTGTGGAAACATTGGAGATCTTTTACAGGCAAGTTTGATCCATATTGTAGCATGTTTGTTCAGTTAAAATGCTAGATTTGCTCAAGAGGTTCAAAGGTGGTTTTCATGGTTTTGATGCAGCATTGCAGCTTATGACAAACAACAAGTTCATCAGTTTGGAGCATAGAGTATTGGCGAATAGAGCAACAAGAGCTCGAGTCTCTGTCGCATGTTTCTTCACCAGGGCGTAAGACCGAATCCTAGAATGTATGAACCAATTAAGGAGCTTATGTCTGAAGAAAACCCTCCAAAGTACAGAGAGACAACTGTTAGAAACTATGCTACTTACTACAATGCCAAAGGACTTGATGGAACCTCTGCTTTGCTCCATTTTAAAATATGAACATTGTGAGCTACCACTTTATCTCACACATATACATGACATGAAAATATATTATCTACCACTTTGTTTCCTGCATCAGTTGTGAGCTACCACTTTATCTCACACATATACATGACATGAAAATATATTATCTACCACTTTGTTTCCTGCATCAGACACATTTATGTTTGCTTAAGTAGTACTCTCTCTTAAGATTTGAAAATGTCATTTAGTTGGTCTAATAAAAGATGTTTGGTACTTTTGTAGTACTCTCTCTTAAGATTTGAAAATGTCATTTAGTTGGTCTAATAAAAGATGTTTGGTACTTTTGATTGTCTATGTAATTACGTCTTGTTTAATAAGACTCTGCTAAAACTATTGCCCATGAACGTCTTTTTGACTTACTTGTCTTGTCTGGCCCAGTCAGAAGTGGTTGTTGTTTTCTATCAACCTTATCTATGAATCAATGGTTTTGCTGTAGCAACTGGTCCTACCGTTGAACTTAAGAAAAATTTTTTCATTCTTTTCTTCTTTGTGTGTATCAGAGAAACAAAAACGATGGAGAAGACGAAGATGGATTCTTCATACGATCGTGCTAGTGAACTTAAAGCTTTTGATGAGACAAAGACAGGTGTTAAAGGACTTGTTGAAGCTGGAATCTCCAAGATTCCACGCATCTTTCATCGTTCATCTGTAAAACTAACAAATCCTAAACCACTTTCCTCGGAGTTACTACATCTCAAGATGATCCCAACGATAGATCTCGAAGGAAGAGGTTTAGAGGATATGATCAAGCGTGAGAACGTGATCGAAAGGATGAAAGAAGCAGCAGAGAAGTGGGGTTTCTTGTAATTACGTCTTGTTTAATAAGACTCTGCTAAAACTATTGCCCATGAACGTCTTTTTGACTTACTTGTCTTGTCTGGCCCAGTCAGAAGTGGTTGTTGTTTTCTATCAACCTTATCTATGAATCAATGGTTTTGCTGTAGCAACTGGTCCTACCGTTGAACTTAAGAAAAATTTTTTCATTCTTTTCTTCTTTGTGTGTATCAGAGAAACAAAAACGATGGAGAAGACGAAGATGGATTCTTCATACGATCGTGCTAGTGAACTTAAAGCTTTTGATGAGACAAAGACAGGTGTTAAAGGACTTGTTGAAGCTGGAATCTCCAAGATTCCACGCATCTTTCATCGTTCATCTGTAAAACTAACAAATCCTAAACCACTTTCCTCGGAGTTACTACATCTCAAGATGATCCCAACGATAGATCTCGAAGGAAGAGGTTTAGAGGATATGATCAAGCGTGAGAACGTGATCGAAAGGATGAAAGAAGCAGCAGAGAAGTGGGGTTTCTTTCAGGTGATTAACCATGGAGTTTCTTTAGATCTTCTTGATAAGATGAAAGATGGAGTTCGTGGGTTTTCAGGTGATTAACCATGGAGTTTCTTTAGATCTTCTTGATAAGATGAAAGATGGAGTTCGTGGGTTTCATGATCAATCCCCAGAAGTGAGGAAAGAGTTCTACAGTCGTGGTTTAATCAAGAAGTTTCAGTATTCAAGTAATTTCGATCTCTACAGTTCTCCAGCTGCTAATTGGAGAGATACAGTTGCTTGTAGCATGGCTCCAGATCCTCCAAAACCACAAGATCTTCCAGAGATTCTGAGGTATGAGACTCCATTAATGTAACCACATGTTTTGATGTGTAATGTCTATTTTCATATGATGGAAATTGTTTCCAGGGATGTGATGATAGAATATTCAGAGCAAGTGTTGAAATTGGGTGACTTTCTCTTTACTCTTTTATCAGAAGCTCTCGGATTGAACCCTAATTATCTCAATGACATGGAATGCTCCAAGGGCTTACTCATTGTCTCCCATTACTACCCACCATGTCCAGAGCCTGACCTAACTTTAGGCACAAGTCAGCACACCGACAGCTCTTTTCTTACTGTCCTTTTAACAGATCAGATCGAAGGACTTCAGGTTCTTCGTGAAGGATATTGGTTCGATGTTCCTTATGTTCCTGGTGCTCTATCATCAACATAGGAGATCTTTTACAGGCAAGTTTAATCCCATATTGTAGCATTATTGTTCAGTTTTGCATTGATTTGCTCAAAAGTGGTTTTCTTGGTTTTGTTTCAGCTTATAACAAACGACAAGTTCATGAGTTTGGAACATAGAGTATTGGCCAACAGAGCCACAAGAGCTCGAGTTTCTGTAGCATGTTTCTTCACTACCTCCATAAGACCAAATCCTAAAGTGTACGGACCCATCAAAGAGCTTGTGTCTGAAGAAAACCCTCAGAAGTATAGAGAGACCACTATTAGAGACTATACTGCTTACTACAATGCTAAAGGACTTGATGGAACCTCTGCTTTGCTCCATTTTAAAATATGAGCTCACACATATTTGATATGATATATGTTTGTATGTGTAACTAAAGGGATTACGACTTATTTCTCTCCATACTATGCGTATAATCCCACATAACCTCCGTACTTTGCCCTCTTTCCAATTGCACCCTAGTAAAACTTTGAAGACAATTATTCCCGAAATATACTATGTCATCTCAATTATTCCCGATTATTTACACTCATTCCAATTCTCCCCGATATTGGTTATTACTGTTTCACTAATTTTGATTTGGTTACAGTAAACCGTTTCTAAAAATCAGATATATCATATTCCGAAACCGGGTCGCAAAAGAGGATCAAAATCGATTTTATTATATATGAGCCAATTCGTACTGGAATCGAGACGAAATCGAGATTGAGGGGGAAATAGGACGATAGTACCAATTTGGATGCAATTGGGAAGAGAGCAAAGTACGGAGGATATATGGGACTATATCCATATGCATAGTATGAGAGCAAAGTACCTTTGAAGTATTATTATATGATATGTGAGTGTCATAGTGTCATGTTCTTGTCTAATAAAAGGTGCTTGAGACTTTGATCTTAGACCGACGAGTACTTAACGGACCAGAGAAGCTCGAGACCAGTCTGACATAAGAAAAAGATTGAATAGTTATTTGGAGACATATAAAAGATATAGTCCTCTTCTCAAACGTGACACACACTCAATTTAAAGTTTTTCTGACACATGTTAGATCTAAAGTACTTTCTTCATGTACTAATACAATATCATATGGTGAGAATCTCAAAATATATGTCAGAATCACATTACAAGATCTGATCTGAAGAAGTCCTTTTCACTTTTTTTTTTTTAATGTTGTGGTTTATCATATAGTAGTTAATATCAAGTCACTCTTATGTATTATGCTTCACCAATTTTTTAATTAGTATTTATACTGGTCAAATATTTAACTCCACCTATCAGCAACCTTTATTAATCTTGCTCGCCAAGTTTTATTTCTTGTCAACTTGAAACATTTTGAATCTAATTAATAAATATATTATTTTGTTCGAAACATTTTGACTTTATATCAAAAAATAATAATCATAAAACAAGAGTTGATCAAGTGTATATATACAACTAAAATTTATTATAGTGTTGCTATCATAATATCATTATCATAATTCAAATCAAAAAATCGTGCATAAACAAGAAATAAAAACCATTGAAAATATCAGCTCCATGATTCACATAACATTATAAATTAATGGTTTGTACTATACAATTTGTACCGTTTGACCAAAATTATTAGAACATCAAAAACCTTAATTTTTTAAAAAAATGTCCAGTAAATTCAAATCCATAAACCATATACCTCTTTACAACGAAATTTAAACCATGTTAAATTTATTTTTAGAGGATATTCGAGTCTTGACGATTCGACGACCTCTGAATTATTTTAGAAATCTTTACCAATAGAAGTAGCGCCATAAAAACCCTATCTTAAAAATATCAAGTAAAATTAAATACGTATATATATATATATATATATTTTTTAAGAAAAACTCAAAATCATGTTAAATTCATTCTTCTTTCTAAATGGCGACTTCCTCTTTTAATTCAAATAAAACATTCGTATTGGACCCCTAATTATAGGGGGCCTCTAAAAAAGAAAAATGTTTAGCTGATATTAGAAAGAAGTTTCTCAAAACTGAAATTGATAAAATCTTAATTACGATCAACGATGTCACAGAATATGTTGAACGGTTTAGCCATATTATTAATTGAAAGAGACATGGTTAAACATCTTGATTATGAAATTTTGATGAATAACTTTGCCGAGAAAAAAGTAAACAGAGTTATATTCAAAAACTAGATTAATCTATTGGTTGTTTTTGGATTTTTTTGTGAATTTATGTTTTATATAATTTTATAATATTATATATATATATATAGCGAAGAGCCCCAATTTTTTTCGTATTAGTGTTAAATTCATTCTTCTTTCTAAATGGCGACTATACGATCTCTGAATTATTTTAGAAATCTTTACCGATAGAGATAGCCCTATAAAAACCCTAGTTTACATAAGATGTTTCTTGAAGAATTTATAAAACACTAAACAAAATTCTAAAATCAGATATACATTTGTTTTTATTAAGACAGCTAAAGATTCTAATTCAAAATCGACAGAAATATTATATTAGAAATCTTGTCAACTAAGTAGTTTTCTGAGTGGACACAAAATATAGAAAATTATCCACAAACAAATAAGTTATTGATGTTTTGACCAAACATATGGATCATATAAGTTTTGAAACTCGTTCAACATATGGATTATACAACTTAATGGAGAATTAGGAGACAATCAAGACTATAAAAAGAATATATTTCTCGACCATTAGTCATGTAATGATTTAACTATTTGTGAATAACAAGAGAATCATTACTACTTTAAAGAAAAAAGATGGGACCAATAAGCCAACGAATAAGAATACTACTCTTAATGACAAATCAAAAAATGAGCAGACAATTATGTTGGTTTTCTAAAAGAACAGTTTTCTAAGTACTTTGAATATTTATTTTCATTGGAACATACTATTATATCAAAGATGCAATATCAAAGTGGAATATTTATTTTCCACTTGTAGAAATATATAAATCAACCATTTTATTCTTTTGTAAAACCCCATTAAGATCTTTGGGTGTATCCATGACATGACACACCAAATAATACTATAGAAAATCAAACCAACTTTTTTATTTTTTAAGCATGATCCACATTTGGTTCCGTACAAAAAAAAAGTAAAAGAAAATATAGAAATAAAACAAATTTCCATTGGAACATACTATATCAAAGATGCAATATATTGAAATAGAACCTAAGAAAACGAGAAATTGTACCGTAGAGAGTTAGAGACTATGAAACACCAAGCTAGATGAGAGGAGATCAGTAAAAGCGAAGATGCGGGAATCAAACGAAATTTTAAACTTCAATGAAACCTAATATCAACAATAAGTGAATCTGTTTGACAAAAGAATCAAACGAAATTTTAAACTTCAATGAAACCTAATATCAACAATAAGTGAATCTGTTTGACAAAATAAAAATGATATATTAGTTTCACAAAATAAAGTGATATATTAGTATAATTTCCTTCCTAATTTTAGGGTATGCAATTTTTTTTTCTTTTAATTTGTACACTAATTTTGTACATAATAACCCTAATAATTTTGTGGAGACTAAAGTTTCAATCTAGAACCTGAACTCTAATGTAATTAAAGAACCAATTTTTAGGTTATGGGAATTTTTCTACTTAATAGAATCAATCATACTGATAACATTTTTTATCTACCTCACAAAAAAGTAAAAATGGATCAATTAGAAAGATCAACACACTTTTTGAATAATCAAACAATATTAATATCTTGATGACAAAACAATATATTTCCTCAAAATAATCAAACAATATTAATATCTTGATGACAAAACAATATATTTCCTCAATTTCTTGGTTTATGTATATCTCTGTTTTTTTTTTTTTCATGTGAGCAACCATTAAAAGGAAAAGTTTTCTTTTTTCTTGTCATAAAATGTTTTTGAGCTTTGACTCATAGGACGAATCAAAAGACTTAGTTTTGTCCCTTTTTGAGTTTCCCAAGAAACGAAACTTCTTCTTATTCATTTCTCAATTTCTTGCTTCTGCTCTCACGCATCTCCAATCCCATTTAACTAATCTCCTGATCTTAAAAAGCTTCCTCCTTTTTCTGTTTTGCCTCCTACTTTTCCACTAAATCATCTCACTCCTTCTTCTTCTTCAGCTTTCTCTAAAGTTTTGTGCTTTATGTTCTTTTACTTGAAGGGTCTTTCAAAAAACAATCAAATTCAGTAAATTAGGTTCCTTTAATCACAAAAGTTTCATTTTTTGATAATGGAATCGAATTTTTCTGAAGTGGTCAACGGTTATTACGATGTAAGTTTCTTACCAAATCAAACTCCTGATCTTGGATTTGGTGTTCCTTCTTCAAGTGATTTCGATCTCCGTATCAATCAATACCAATACGAAGAACCTTCGATTTGGGTTCAAGATCAAGATTATCACTCTCCTCCAAGTTATGAGATCGATTCTGAAAACCCTGATCTTAAAAAGCTTCCTCCTTTTTCTGTTTTGCCTCCTACTTTTCCACTAAATCATCTCACTCCTTCTTCTTCTTCAGCTTTCTCTAAAGTTTTGTGCTTTATGTTCTTTTACTTGAAGGGTCTTTCAAAAAACAATCAAATTCAGTAAATTAGGTTCCTTTAATCACAAAAGTTTCATTTTTTGATAATGGAATCGAATTTTTCTGAAGTGGTCAACGGTTATTACGATGTAAGTTTCTTACCAAATCAAACTCCTGATCTTGGATTTGGTGTTCCTTCTTCAAGTGATTTCGATCTCCGTATCAATCAATACCAATACGAAGAACCTTCGATTTGGGTTCAAGATCAAGATTATCACTCTCCTCCAAGTTATGAGATCGATTCTGAAAACACTCTTTTGAAATATGTGAATCAGCTTCTTATGGAAGAGAGTGTCATAGAGGAGGAGAATCACTCTAGTTTCTATGATTCTTTAGCTTTACGACAAACAGAAGAAATGTTGAAACAAGTGATCAATGATTCACAAACTCAATCTTATCTTCCTGATTCGATTACTACTAGTAGCAATAGCAATAGTAGTAGTAACACCAGTATCGAAACTACACAGACTCAGTTGTTGTATGATGATAATCATCTTGTTGATTCTCCTGTTGTGTCGAATGAGATTCTTGTGAGGAGTATGTTTAGTGATTCAGATTCAGTTATGCAGTTTAAGAAAGGTTTAGAAGAAGCTAGTAAGTTTCTTCCTAATACTGATCAATGGATCTTTAATCTTGAGCCTGTTGTTACTGTTAAAGAAGAGGAAGGATTGTCTAGTGTGTCTAGATCTCGGAAGAATCATCATAGGCGAGAAGAAGACGATGATCTAGAGGAAACTAGGAGTAATAAACAGTCGTTTATGACTTTGATTTACTTCTTCTCCAACAAGATGATTCTTGATGCTGCAAAGGATGCTTCAGTGCTTCATATAATCGATTTCGGTATCCTTTACGGTTTCCAGTGGCCAATGTTTATACAACATTTATCAAAGAGCAAAACCGGGTTAAAGAAACTGCGAATTACCGGCGTTGAGCTTCCTCAACACGGGTTACGTCCTACCGAAAGAATACAAGATACCGGTCGAAGACTAACGGAATATTGCAAAAGGTTTGGTATCCCATTCGAGTACAACGCAATTGCATCCAAGAACTGGGAAACAATCAAGATCGAGGAGTTCAAGATCCGATCAAACGAAGTTCTTGCTGTTAATACCGTTCTCCGGTTCAAGAACCTCCGAGATGTGACTCCAGGTGAAGAAGATTGTCCAAGAGACGCATTCCTAAAACTAATAAGAGACATGAACCCAAACGTTTTCCTCAGCTCGACGGTTAACGGATCATTCAACGCACCATTCTTCACCACACGGTTTAAAGAAGCTTTTTAACGGATCATTCAACGCACCATTCTTCACCACACGGTTTAAAGAAGCTTTGTTTCATTACTCAGCACTCTTCGACTTATTTGGCGCGACTCTATCACGCGAAAACCCACAGAGAATACATTTCGAAGGGGAGTTTTACGGGAGAGAAGTGATGAATGTGATAGCGTGTGAAGGAACAGAGAGAGTAGAGAGACCTGAGACTTATAAGCAATGGCAAGTGAGGATGATTAGAGCTGGGTTTAAGCAAAAGATTGTGGAGACAGAGCTTGTTGAATCGTTTAGGGAGAAGTTGAAGAAATGGGGTTATCATAAAGATTTTGTGGTTGATGAAGATTGTAATTGGTTCTTACAAGGTTGGAAAGGTCGTATACTCTTCTCTTCTTCATGTTGGGTTTCTTCTTAGCTTTTGTGTTTCATTAAAGATTGTTGTGTAAATCTCAAGTTCTGTTTTTTTTTGGTCTTGATACAATTGTTGTGTAAATCTCAAGTTCTGTTTTTTTTTGGTCTTGATACAGAGCTTGTGGACTTTGTTTGGTGTTCTTGACAAATTGAAGTGAACTAACAAACTCATCTTTGAATATTCATCTTCAAACAGAGTAAATAAATAGAACAAAGTAAAAAATGATACTTTACTTTTCAAGTACAATCCCTCCGTGCTAAAAACAGGAAGATACAAAGTAGCAAACTTTGAGTGTCTCCACCATCTCTACGTTGGAACAACCTGTGGCTCAAGTGGAGAACCTCCATCATCTTCCACAGGCTTCACAGTCACAGACTCCTTCTTCTGACTCTCCTCTGTTTCTTCAAATCCAGATTTAAACCTGTCGTAATTCGTCGTCTCACCTGACTTAAACGGACGCTCACCTAATACTTTAGTCAGATCATCTTGATGCAGAACCTCCTTCTCTAGTAATAGCTCAGCAATCTGAGCCACTTGCTCTTTGTGTTCCTCGATTAGTTCAACTGTTCGTTTGTACGCTTTGGCGACCCATTCTCGGACCTCTTCGTCGATCATTGCGCCGGTTCTGTTGCTGTATGGTTTGGAGAACTCGTCTTCTCGTTGTGGGAATGAGAGTAGTCCTATCTTGTCGCTGAATCCGTATACAGCGACTTGCGCGTATGTCATCTTGGTCACTTTCTCGAGATCGTTCTGAGCTCCGGTTGATATTCTTCCTATCAATACCTGCAATCAAGACCCACCAAAAAAACAGGATTCAGATATCGAAACCATAATGAGAGTTCTTGAATTCTTTTTTTTTTTTTTTTTTTTGTTTTTTTTTTTTTTTTTTTTGGTCAAACAGAGTTCTTGAATTCTATAGCAGGATATTAAAGAGAGCTCTGAGCTTTGTTTATTGCTTTGGGCATGTTTGGGTTTTACTCATATTTGTGATCTTTCACTCTTAACACTTTCAGTTTCACAACCAAAAGGAGTTTGGGAGTAGATAGATGTACCTGTTCAGCTGCCCGGCCACCGAGAGTCATGCAAGTCATGTCGAAGAGTTGTTCTTTTGTCATGAGCAAGTTTTCATTTGGAACGTACTGAGCAAACCCGAGTGCTGCTGTGCCACGAGGAACAATAGTCACTTTTAGCAATGGTTCAGCATGTTCCAGGAACCATCCAGCAACTGCATGGCCAGATTCATGATATGCAACTGTACGTCTTTCTATCTTGCTTATTACCTGTGGTCATGAAACCACCAAAAGTGATTGTAGAACAATCAGGTTTTCATGATAATTCATCAGTTTGTTGGTTTCAAATTTAGATATATCCTAGATTCATCCCGAGTGGGATCCAGTATAACCGAAAATGAGATACTATAAAAACTGCCTTTAAACCTATAAACAGTAGACCGAGTGGGATCCAGTATAACCGAAAATGAGATACTATAAAAACTGCCTTTAAACCTATAAACAGTAGAACAATGTTGATAAGGTGAAAGTGCATACCCGGTTTTTCTTCTCCAGGCCTCCAATAACTCGATCAATGGCAGAGTCAAAGTGTGCCATTGTAACTGTTGCTCCTTCATGTCTAGCAGCAATAAGAGCCGCCTCGTTAACGACATTCGCAATGTCAGCCCCAGCAAATCCGGGGGTTAGAGCTGCAAGCCTTTGCGAGTAATATGAGGGCTCGTGATCAAGTTTGATCTTCTTAAGGTATATCTGGAATATCTGGTCACGGCCTTTAATATCAGGTTTATCTATGGTTATCTGACGATCAAACCGGCCAGGCCTTAATAAAGCTTTATCAAGGATATCAGGCCTGTTAGTCCCAGCA
The DNA here is from genome assembly GCA_036630335.1 of Physaria fendleri. Classification (NCBI taxonomy): domain Eukaryota; kingdom Viridiplantae; phylum Streptophyta; class Magnoliopsida; order Brassicales; family Brassicaceae; genus Physaria; species Physaria fendleri. The sequence continues at coordinate 24,479,582 of CM071720.1, read as the reverse complement.
AGGACGACAACTCCAGCGGTAGTACCAAATCCATCCATTTCAACTAGCAGCTGATTAAGTGTGCTTTCCCGCTCATCATTTCCACCTGAGAAACCTCCACGTCCTCTAGCACGGCCAATTGCATCGATCTCATCAATAAATATTATGCTAGGTGCACATTGTCTAGCCTCTTGAAACAAGTTTCTCACTCTTGAAGGTCCAACACCAACAAACATCTCCATGAAATCCGAACCAGATATCGATAGAAACGGCACAGCTGATTCCCCTGCAGTAGCTTTAGCTAGAAGGGTCTTTCCAGTCCCGGGTGGACCAACTAAAAGCGCACCTTTTGGGATTTTAGCTCCCAACTCTTCGTATTTTTTCGGGTTCTGAAGGAAATGCACAAACTCCATAATTTCTTGTTTAGCCTCCTCGCACCCAGCAACATCTTTAAAATATATCTGGCAAAAACAAGAATATCAGTTGTAAATCCCACTTTAAAATATATCTGGCAAAAACAAGAATATCAGTTGTAAATCCCACTTGCATCCCCGAGATAATTCTACTTTCCGTTCTAATTGAAATGCTAACCTTATTCTTGGAATTTTTATCAGCTCTTGTTATTTGAGCTTTCCCTATATTGAAAATTCCACGGCCACCTTTCCCACCAGGTCCACCTACACCTCCTAATCCACCTTGCATCCGTCTTGCCCCATAAATAAGCGTACCCAAGAGAAGTAAAGTCGGTGCAAACCTCAACAGTTCTTGGTACCAGATCATTTCAGAGACATAGGTGACAGGAACAAAGTCATGAGAATTGATGCCTAATGCTTCTTGGGCCTCTTCGAGTTTCTCCTCAAATGATTCAACACTACCAATATTAAAGTAGTACTTATACTGACCACCACGTCCTTTAGCAGGAACTCCATTACCAGAACCTTCAACAACTTCTTCGGTTGTTTGGTTTTTTGGTGAACTCCTCACATAAACTTTCGCTACTGATTTATTAGAAACATCTATGTGATCCACTAGACCAGGCTCAAGAAGCTTGTTTTTAAACTCCTGGAAACTAATCTGAACCAGCAAATATAACCGAAAATTAGCCATGACCATGTACACAGTTTCAGAGGTAACAATGACAGATAAAGAGATCTGACTATATGAGATAAACACATAAAAATGCTTGCCTGTTGCTGTTCTTGGGAACCGAGCGAAAACGTAGATAAGATGAGATAAACACATAAAAATGCTTGCCTGTTGCTGTTCTTGGGAACCGAGCGAAAACGTAGATAAGATTAAAGCAATGGCCATCAGAGGGATTAACATATTTTGGAATTCCTTCGTGAACATGTCCCCAAAATTCTCGTTTTCACTTTTCTTTGAACCCTCTGCATTACAAGAAATAAATATCAAATTATTTCAAACAAACTTTCACAATAACTTTCACAATCCTTTCATAAGTAAAAGTTTTCAAAAGGAAAAATTTCAAAGAAAGATTAGTACTACTGATTACTGAATCTAATATGAGCTATCAAATTTTGAAGTACTCAAAAGCAAAAACCAGGTTAGAAAGGAAAAAGGCGTAAAGATGATCAAATTTATAATGGTTTTAGAGCTATTGTAATGGTCAAGATCGATATCACACACACCATAAGATTGTGTCTATAAAGAATAACTCTCTTTATTAAGTTTAGAAAAACTCACTGAAAACTAAACTCCACAACTCTCATACTCTCATACTCTCATCCTACCTAAATCATAATTCAGATTAGGTATTATATAGAAACAGAACACAACTATACATCCTACTTTTAAGAGATATCCTAACAAGCCATCAGAGGGATTAACATATTTTGGAATTCCTTCGTGAACATGTCCCCAAAATTCTCGTTTTCACTTTTCTTTGAACCCTCTGCATTACAAGAAATAAATATCAAATTATTTCAAACAAACTTTCACAATAACTTTCACAATCCTTTCATAAGTAAAAGTTTTCAAAAGGAAAAATTTCAAAGAAAGATTAGTACTACTGATTACTGAATCTAATATGAGCTATCAAATTTTGAAGTACTCAAAAGCAAAAACCAGGTTAGAAAGGAAAAAGGCGTAAAGATGATCAAATTTATAATGGTTTTAGAGCTATTGTAATGGTCAAGATCGATATCACACACACCATAAGATTGTGTCTATAAAGAATAACTCTCTTTATTAAGTTTAGAAAAACTCACTGAAAACTAAACTCCACAACTCTCATACTCTCATACTCTCATCCTACCTAAATCATAATTCAGAATTAGGTATTATATAGAAACAGAACACAACTATACATCCTACTTTTAAGAGATATCCTAACAAATTTTAGTTTATCTCCATCTCATACTTATCACATATATTCCTATCTTATTTCTTATGAATATACTAAATAAAATTGTCGGGATTATCCAACAAGAGCTACCTATATTTCAAGAAACTTAAGCACAATGATCAGTACGTAATACGAAAAACTGGGCATGCGTTCCAAATTCTATATTATTAATGCCATTGTTGGTTAAACATCTTCACTTACTTAAAGCCTATACTTTCCTGCCTAACCATCAAACAAAAAAGATGATAAATGATTCCCTAAAACTCTCAAAAGTAACAACTGGTTTACTCAATGGCGTTTTTATAGCACCAAATCAATTCGACATCTAAAAGTTAAGGGAATGATCACCTCTGGATTCGGATTTCTGCTCATTCTTCGGTGTTTGCTTACTATCTTTTGGATAGTAGTTCTGGTAATCTGCACAAAAAGCCATTGTTAAGAATCCAGAAACAAACAATCATAGATTTGAATAACCAAAAAAGCCATTGTTAAGAATCCAGAAACAAACAATCATAGATTTGAATAACCAAACTAAGATATGGACTAAAGCTTAGGTTTTTTTAAATGCATACTCTTCTTCTTTGGGGTTTCGCTAGAGAACAACCGACGAAATCGAGGGTTAGCGAAAACACGGCTTAATT
>CM071720.1:24457580-24468400 GCA_036630335.1 Physaria fendleri | reverse complement strand
TGTAAAGTTGTTTTTTTTATATAGTTTTGTTGGTTGTTAGGGTTTGTGTGTGGACGGCTTTGTTACTGTTTCTAATGGCGATATTCAATATGGCTTATATTATTAACCGGTTTACAAGGATAGCTGGTGAGATGTTTGGTATGTTGATTGCTGTTTTGTTCCTTCAACAAACCATTAAGGTATCACTAATACCATAAAGCTCAACCACATTCTGATGATATGTCAAACAGGGTTATTATCTATGTTTTATTTGAAACTGACAGGGTTTGGTAAGAGAATTTAGTGTTCCAAAAGGTGCAGACACAAAACTTGAAAAGTATCAGTTTGAATGGCTCTATACAAATGGATTACTCGGTCTCATTTTCACTATTGGCTTTGTCTACACCGCTTTGAAGAGTAGAAAAGCAAGATCTTGGCAATACGGAACAGGTAAGAGAGATTTATCTTCTCATGGTTTAGTAGTCATTTGTGTCTGAAATTACTAGGTTTTAAAATATGATTCTTTGTATAGGATGGTGCAGAAGCTTTATCTCAGACTATGGAGTTCCATTGATGGTTGTGATTTGGACAGCATTGTCTTTCTCTACACCATCAAAACTACCTTCTGGTGTTCCAAGAAGACTAGTTAGTCCAAATCCATGGGACTCTGATACTTTAACACATTGGACTGTCTTCAAGCTCTGATACTTTAACACATTGGACTGTCTTCAAGGTTACAACAACACAACTACTATAAGATCTTGTTTCACATCATGTGAAAATCTTAAAGACCCTGTCTTTGTTCTATACAGGACATGGGGAAAGTCTCTTTGGGATACATTTTTGCAGCGATTATACCCGCGTTGATGATCTCAAGTCTCTACTTCTTTGATCATAGCGTTGTTTCGCAGCTCGCGCAGCAGAAGGAGTTCAATCTCAAGAACCCTTCTGCTTATCACTACGACATTTTCTTGTTAGGTTTCATGGTAATCAATCAAAACTCTGTTTCTTTCTCTGCAAGTCACATTAACTCTCTGATTAAAGTTTCCTTTTTCAGGTGTTGATCTGTGGATTGCTTGGTCTCCCTCCTTCTAATGGAGTCCTTCCACAATCTCCTATGCATACTAAAAGCCTCTCTGTTTTCAAACGACAGGTTTAATGAATACTCAGTTACTAATTACTTAACTTCAGATTAAGCTTGTCTTGATGTAACTTGGGTGGTTTCTAACATTCTATTCAGTTAATGCGGAAGAAGATGGTGATGACAGCCAAACAAAGCATCAGACAGAGAGCAACATCATCCCAAGTGTACGAGGATATGCAACAAGTCTTCATAGAAATGGACAAAAGCCCACTTGAGACGAACACAATACAGGTGAATGAGCTACAAGATCTTAAAGAAGCAGTAATGAAGAAAAGTGATGAAGATGGAGATAGTATCGAATCTAATGGTTTCGATCCAGAGAAGCACCTTGACGCTTACTTACCTGTTCGAGTCAATGAGCAGAGAGTCAGCAACTTATTACAATCATTGCTAGTTATTGGTGCAGTGTTTGCTATACCAGCCATTAAGCTCATACCAACTTCACTTCTATGGGGATATTTCGCTTACATGGCTATTGATAGCCTCCCTGGAAATCAGTTCTTTGAACGTTCAGTACTTCTCTTTGTCCCACCTAGCCGGAGATTCAAGTACGTTGTCTAAAAAAACTGAAAATACTCTTGTTTTGAGAATGGTTTAAACCTCAAAATTGCAACTTATAAGTTGTTGTTAGGGTCTTGGAGGGAGCACATGCGTCATTTGTGGAGAAAGTTCCTTACAAGTCAATGGCTGCATTCACACTGTTTCAGATACTCTACTTTGGACTATGCTACGGAGTGACATGGATTCCGGTAGCCGGAATCATGTTTCCTGTTCTTTTCTTCCTCTTGATAGTCATCAGACAGTACCTTCTTCCAAGTGAACTCAAAGTCCGTAGTACGGTTGGTCATAACGAAGACAAAGGCCATCAGGTATATAGAATCTAGAACCGTTGACTGTTGACTTTGTAATTTTTTTTTTAATAGACTCATGTTGGTCTGCAGATTTATCCCAAGGAGATAGTAGAAGTAGTGGACTGGGACATGAGTACTTTGAGAGATTGATCTATCTATTTCTGGTCATGTACAAAACCTTATAGTATATTGTAGAATACATTTGTCAAAATACAAGTTTTATTGTATTCTTTTCTTTTTTTGGTATACCAATTTTTAAAATCACTCTTACAGATGTAAAAATTATTTATGTAAAATCCAACAAAGTATAAATGCCAATAAATGGTAACTAAAAAACAAATTAAAGGTGTATGTTTTTTTCTTAAGAATGTAAATTTTATAGCCCAAAAATGGAAAAATGTGTAAATAAAAGTGCGATTACCGTTTGGGGTCTCTCTGAATATGCGGAGACTGACCTGACGTGTAATGGCATTTGAGAAATAACATCGAGTAGTTAGGGGTACAAATGTAATTGTGATGCGCTCCTTTCCTAACAGAAAAAATAAATACACAAAAATAGTTAGGGGTACAAATGTAATTGTGATGCGCTCCTTTCCTAACAGAAAAAATAAATACACAAAAAAGAACCGGAAAAGAAAAAAAATCGAGCCTTTTTAGCTTTTCCTTCTTTCTTCTTGGTGAGTTCGTGACCTTGGTCGGGAAATCGAAAAATCGCTTCTTTGCAACTGCATTATCAGCGAAAATGGCCGATCAAGAGGTATAACCAATTTTTAATTCCTCAATCTCCGTCGATCATGAGTTCTATTTTCGATTCTGGTGTACCTCTGTACCTGTGATAAGAAAATTCGATTTTTTTCTTTTCGTTAAATTTCGTTCTGTTTCTCGTATTAGACAGAATCTTGTTGTTGATCTCGTTGATTCTGAATTTGGGTTTTGTCTTGTTTTTTCTTTTATGGGTTTGTGATGATTTGTTTTGGTTTTTGTTTGTGGGTTAATACAGACCTTAGCGGCTTTGAAGAGAGCTTACGCAGATACGATATTAAACACGACGAAGGAAGCGGCGGCTCGTGTGATGATTTCTGAGAAGAAGGCGCGTAGTTATCAACAAGAACTTGTGACTGTTAGAGATGAAGCACTTCATACGTTGCTTAGGCTTAAACAGATGCTTGATTCTAAGGTACAATGACTATGTTGATGTCATTTCTTTGGTTGCTTGGTGTCTATGAGATGGCTTTTAAAAATCAAAGTTTTGAGCTTTGATGTAAAGTGAAGGTCTCGTGTCTCAGTGTCTGTAACTGTAAGTTTGGTTTGTTCAATTCAATTCAGATGATATAAGCTATTTCATCTTATAAAATGTAATGGCTTCGCTTGAGGATGAGCTTTCACCATTGAATTATATCTGTCTTTGTATTTGTTACTCAGCTCTCTAAGTTTTGAAAAACCTTTTTTGTTGTTTTATAGGTCAAGGAGACAGAGATAATATCCATGAAGCAGCAACAAAAGGTTGAGGAACTTGAAGCTCAGCTTGGAGAAGCTGAAGATATTGTAGGAGAACTGAGGACGGAGTTAAGAGAACTCCAGGATGAGCTCATCAAACTTACGAATGGTCAGACACATCTTGAAAGTGATCATGAGGAAGACCTCTCTTTGAAAAACCGCGATGCAGTAGTTTCTGTAGTGCCTGAGGTTTCTTGCAGTCATCAGACCACTTGCATCCCAGTTGAACAAAGTGGATCAGTGGTGGCTAATGGGAAAAAGCTCCCATCTTTGACGAATATTATTAGTATCAACCGGTGTTCTTATAACAATAACAAAAACCAATGTCACTACACTCTTCCGTCTATACTGAAAAAACGCAGGGACGCTGAAGGATGCACTAAGATAATCCGCACAGTAGATAGCTGTTTGGCCAATGGAGATCTGTGTTCTTCAATGAATGATGAAGGCTGTCTTCACAAAACTTCTTCTTGTAAAAGTGTAGAGACTTTAGAAACGTCTGGTTGTGCTGATGCTACTAACTCCATATGTTCTGTTAGAGATGAAGAAGCCTCGATAGTCTCTCCAAATGCTCCTCAGAAGAATGTTGGCACTTCCTTATCCGTGAAAACATCACCTCGATAGTCTCTCCAAATGCTCCTCAGAAGAATGTTGGCACTTCCTTATCCGTGAAAACATCACCTCCGAGGGAAGATGAAAATGACAGAAAGCTGTCTAATGGCGAAACAGATGCAAGGAAGGAAGAAAAAGAGAGCTCTGAGCATATTGACATGGACATTTTGGCATCTCCTTTATGCGAAGAAACTCCAGTTTTGGCTCTAAGTAAAAATCGGTGCATCAAGTACACGTTCAAGAGGAAGAGAAAGAGGGATAGTTCAAGCAATCTTGAAGGAGATAGCAGAAACATGAAACAGAAGACAGAGGAAAAAGAGGAAGGTTATTTAAAATCTCTGAAGCCTAGCTTTACCAGTGAATCATCTGGAGATATAGTCTATACTTAGCACAGAGGGACTTGTAAGGTTTAGTAAATATCAACATACAACTAATTTGCTATATCATATTATAACTTTAACTATTTTTCTGGGAAACTTATGAGAATCTTTGTTATATGTTTACTTCTTGACATCAAAGTTTGAAGAAAAAAAACACAAAGGGTATAGCTTCGTAAATATAGAGTCAATTCAGGGGTAGTTTGGGAATGAAATAACAGAATATATAATACCGTGACATACAAGCTTTGGCTTCTTCGAGAATACATAAGACCTCACCAGAGAAGTTTTCGTGTTCCATTTCTCTCTCACCTTCTCTCGTTATCGGATTAAATTTAGGGTTTTTTTTTCTTCTTCTAGTGTGTCGCTTGAAGATTATAGTCATGGTTGCTGATTCGATCACAGACTCTGAGCTATTTCATGGGTCTCCAATTTCAAGAGATTCCTCCAAGAAAGACACGGTTAGTTCTTGACATTTCACTCCGTTTTGATGCGTTCCATTAGTTTCTTGTATGCGTGATTCAAAAGAAAGATGTTAATTGCTCTTTTGAGTATCTAATCAAACCCGAAATCCCCAGTTTTGTGTCTGTGAATTTTCAGTAGGGTATAATTCAAGATTTAAAGATCATGTTTTTGGTTTTAGGGTTTATAATCGTCAATTTATCTTCTTTTTCTTGATATGTGGATTGAATCTTTGTTGCAGCAGTGGAAGATTGATGCTTTTCGCAAGCAATTGATTTATCAATGTAAGAGTGCTTAGAATCTAACCTTTTTGTTTTCAAGTTTTTTGTTAAATCTTTCTGAGTGTTGATGATGTCTTGTTTGTTATTGTAGATGATGAAGAAATTAGCAATAGACTAAAGATACTTACTGATACAAAATCATGGAGGAAAGATTATGAAGAAGGAAACAACGGATTTACCAAATTCAATGATGAGTTTGATCTTGCTAGTAGTCCCACGAGTGTACTCAAGAGGCAAGGTTCTGTTAATGAAGATTGCTTCTGTTGTTCTAAGCCAATGCCAGAAAAAGAAGAAGAAGAAGATGTTTTTGAGGATGCTTATGACAATTGGGATAGCTTTGAAGAAGCGTTAAACTCCTCTGATAACGATAAAGACGAAAACCTTCAAGTTGAGAAAGAAGATTCGGAAGAAGAAGAAGAAGAACCAAATATGTATACAAGCCAGGAGAGGAGGATGCCTACACCTAGGAAGCTTTTTCAAGACGACAAAGAGGTCAAGCCGCCAGAAACTTCATCTGAAGAGACAACTGAAAGAAGAAGTAAAAAGATGAAGAAGTCGGAGTCTAAATCTGAGAAGCAAGATATAGAGGAGGATGCCTACACCTAGGAAGCTTTTTCAAGACGACAAAGAGGTCAAGCCGCCAGAAACTTCATCTGAAGAGACAACTGAAAGAAGAAGTAAAAAGATGAAGAAGTCGGAGTCTAAATCTGAGAAGCAAGATATTGAATGTCCTATTTGCTTTGAGGTGATGGATGCAACGGATCTAGCATTCAAACCATGCCCTTGTGGGTTTCAGGTCTGTCTCTTTTGCCATAAGACGATTACTGAAAACGAAGGAGGTTGTCCAAGTTGTAGGAGGGAGTATGATAAGAAGAGTGATGATCATACAGAAGAAAGATTCCAGTTACCTGGTCGTGGACCAATTACTTTGTCTCCATCCTTTAATGGACTTGACAGAGCTTAGAAGCTCGAGAGAGTTCCATGAAAGTTTGTGGTTTTGCTTAGATTGTTGTTACTCAGCTATAGTTTTGCATAGATATTGAAACAAAAATGAGAAAAGTTTGAAATCGTCTCCATCCTTTAATGGACTTGACAGAGCTTAGAAGCTCGAGAGAGTTCCATGAAAGTTTGTGGTTTTGCTTAGATTGTTGTTACTCAGCTATAGTTTTGCATAGATATTGAAACAAAAATGAGAAAAGTTTGAAATCCTCAGCTCCTTCTATCAGACATCTACAAAAACAGATTACAGTAACTAAAACTCTGAGAACGAAGATAATGAATGCCCAATTTGCTTTGAGGGGATGATGCAACGGATCTAGCATTAAAACCATGCCCTTGTGGGTTTCAGGTCTGTCTCGTTTGCCATACGACGATTACTGAAAACGAAGGACGTTGTCCAGGTTGTAGGAGGGAGTACGATAAGAAGAGTGATGCTGATACAGAAGAAAGATTCCAGTTATGTGGCCGTGGACCAATTACCTTGTCAGCTTGTCTACATCATTTAATGGGCTTGACAGAGCTTAGAAGCTCGAGAGAGTTCCATGAAAGTTTGTGGGTTTGCTTAGGTTGTTGTTACTCTGCTATAATTGTTCATATATCTTGAAAATGAGAAAAGTTTGAGATCAATCATTAAGCTTAGGCTTTAATTTCATCCTCATTGTGAGAGGAAACATAGATTTCAATGATTGATAGACACTGCAACATGGTTCTCGAAAATGTCAGAGAAATGTGGACTGAGGTAAACTTTTTTATCCATTTCTTACAAACATATTCTGGTTTTAGGTACCGAAAACTGGAAAAGGAAAGAAGAAAGCTCTTCCTGTCAACAGAGATCGATTCATCAACAAGATGTTTCTGCGTGTAGACTCAGTAATTATGGTCCTCAGGAATCCTAAGTAAAGAACTTGAGTTGCTCTTCATAGTATAACTTCACTTGTTATCAAATCCTAATTGTTGAAACATCTGAGACATGTCTTTTGATTATGAGCCTTAAATCTAGTGCTGTCTTTATCAATTGTGTTGTATTTTCCAGTTGATTCGATCGGTGTATCCCGCGGTTGCTCATGCTAGCAGAAAAAAAGAGAGTCTTACTTTTATCTTCTCAAATGTAATCATAACACCTCTTTTGGTACCACATGGTATAACCTAAATTACCAGCAAAAAAAAACTAAACAAATCCAAGCTACTTTAAGGTATAAAACTCACTTGATATGTTTGTAGAGTAAAATTGAACAGGCTCATAATTGGTATGAAAGGCAGCTTCAGATAAAAACCTTGAACAACAAAGTTTTCTGTTCAATTAACAAAAGAACACAACTGATATGATATAAGGAGAAGGTTTAAAAGAGCACCACCTCTCCAATACGCTCCAACATCAAGAAGACAAAAGAATACTTGGGACAGAATCTTGTTGTTGATCTCGTTGATTCTGAATTTGGGTTTTGTCTTGTTTTTCTTTTCTGGGTTTGTGACGATTTGTTTTGGTTTTTGTTTGTGGGTTAGTACAGACTTTAGCGGCTTTGAAGAGAGCTTACGCAGATACGATATTAAACACGACGAAGGAAGCGGCGGCTCGTGTGATGATTTCTGAGAAGAAGGCGCGTAGTTATCAACAAGAACTTGTGACGGTTAGAGATGAAGCACTTCATACGTTGCTTAGGCTTAAACAGATGCTTGATTCTAAGGTATAATGACTATGTTGATGTCATTTATTTGTTTTCTTGGTGTATATGAGATGGCTTTTAAAATCAAAGTTTTGAGCTTTGATGCAAAGTGAAGGTCTTGTGTGTGTAACTGTAAGTTTTTGGCTTGTTCATTTCAATTCAATTCAGATGATATAAGCTATTTCATCTTGTAAATTGTAAAGGCTTTGCTTGAGGATGAGCTTTCACCATTGTTACTCAGCTCTCTAAGTTTTGAAAAACCTTTTTTGTTGTTTTATAGGTCAAGGAGACAGAGATAATATCCATGAAGCAGCAACAAAAGGTTGAGGAACTTGAAGCTCAGCTTGGAGAAGCTGAAGATATTGTAGGAGAGTTGAGGTCTGAGTTGAGAGAACTTCAGGATGAGCTCATCAAACTTACGAATGGTCAGACACATCTTGAAAGTGATCATGAGAAAGACATTTGTTCGAAAAACCGCGATGCAGTAGTTTCTGTAGTGCCGTGATCATGAGAAAGACATTTGTTCGAAAAACCGCGATGCAGTAGTTTCTGTAGTGCCTGAGGTTTCTTGCAGTCATGAGAGCACTTGCATCCCAGTTGAACAAAATGGATCAGTGGTGGCTAATGGGAAAAAGCTCCCATCTTTGACTAACATTATTAGTATTAACCGGTGTTCTTATAACAATAACAAGAACCAATGTCACTACACTCTTCCGTCTATACTGAAAAAACGCAGGGACTCTGAAGGATGCACTAAGATAATCCGCACAGTAGATAGCTGTTTGGCCAATGGAGATCTGTCTACTTCTATGAATGATGAAGGCTGTCTTCACAAAGCTTCTTTTTGTAAAAGTGTAGAGACCTTAGAAACGTCTGGTTGTGCTGATGCTACTAACTCCATATGTTCTGTTAGAGATGAAGAAGCCTTGATAGTCTCTCCAAATGCTCCTCAGAAGAATGTTGGCACTTCCTTATCCGTGAAAACATCACCTCCGAGGGAAGATGAAAATGACAGAAAGCTGTCTAATGGCGAAACAGATGCAAGGAAGGAAGAAAAAGAGAGCTGTGAGCATATAGACATGGACATTTTGGCATCTCCTTTATGCGAAGAAACTCCAGTTTTAGCACTTAGTAAAAATCGGTGTATCAAGTACACGTTCAAGAGGAAGAGAAAGAGGGATAGTTCAAGCAATCTTGAAGGAGATAGCAGAAACATGAAACAGAAGGCAGAGGAGAAAGATGAAGGTTATTTAAAATCTCTGAAGCCTAGCTTTACCAGTGAATCATCTGGAGATATAGTCTATACTTAGCACAGAGGGACTTGTAAGGTTTAGTAAATATCAACATACAACTAATTTGCTATATCATATTTTAACTTTAACTATGTTTCTGGGAAACTTATGAGAATCTTTGTTATGTGTTTACTCCTTTACATCAAAGTTTGAAGAAAGAAACACAAAGGGTATAGCTTCGTTAATATAGAGTTAATTCAGGGGTAGTTTGGGAATGAAATAACAGAATATATAATACCGTGACAATCAAGCTTTGGCTTCTTCGAGAATAAATAAGAGCTCACCAGAGAAGTTTTCGAGTTTCATTTCTCTCTCTCGCTCTCTCGTAATCGGATTAAATTTAGGGTTTTTCTTCTTCTAGTGTGTCGCTTGAAGATTATAGTCATGGTTGCTGATTCGATCACAGACTCGGAGCTATTTCATGGGTCTCCGGTTTCAAGAGATTCCTCCAAGAAAAACACGGTTAGTTCTTCAAATTTCACTCCGTATTGATGCGTTCCATTAGTTTCTTGTATGCGTGATTCAAAAGAAAGATGTTAATTGCCTTTTGGTGTATCTAATCAAACCCGAAATCTCCAGTTTTGGGTCTGTGAATTCTCAGTAGGGTATAATTCATGATTTAAAAGATCATGTTTTTGGTTTTAGGGTTTATAATCGTCAAATTATCTTCTTTCATGTTTTTGGTTTTAGGGTTTATAATCGTCAAATTATCTTCTTTTTTTCTTGATATGTGGATTGAATCTTTGTTGCAGCAGTGGAAGATTGATGCTTTTCGCAATCAATTGATCTATCAATGTAAGAGTGCTTGGAATCTCTCAACCTCTTTGTTTTTGTTCAATCTTTCTGAGTGTTGATGATGTCTTGTTTGTAAATGTAGATGATGAAGAAATTAGTCAGAGACTAAAGAAACTTACTGATACAAAATCATGGAGGAAAGATTATGAAGAAGGAAACAACGGATTTACCAAATTCAATGATGAGTTTGATCTTGCTAGTAGTCCCACGAGTGTACTCAAGAGGCAAGGTTCTGTTAATGAAGATTGCTTCTGTTGTTCTAAGCCAATGCCAGAGAAAGAAGAAGAAGAAGATATTTTTGAGGATGCTTATGACAATTGGGATAGCTTTGGAGAAGCGTTAAACTCCTCTGATAACGATAAAGACGAAAACCTTCAAGTTGAGAAAGAAGATTCGGAAGAAGAAGAAGAAGAACCAATTATATATACAAGCCAGGAGAGGAGGATGCTTTTTCAAGATGACAAGCCGCCAGAAACTTCATCTGAAGAGACAACTGAAAGAAAAAGTAAAAAGATGAAGAAGTCGGAGTCTAACTCTGAGAAGCAAGATGTTGAATGTCCTATTTGCTTTGAGGTGATGGATGCAACGGATCTAGCATTCAAACCATGCCCTTGTGGGTTTCAGGTCTGTCTCTTTTGCCATAAGACGATTACTGAAAACGAAGGAGGTTGTCCAAGTTGTAGGAGGGAGTATGATAAGAAGAGTGATGATGATACAGGAGAAAGATTCCAGTTACCTGGTGGTGGACCAATTACTTTGTCTCCATCCTTTAATGGACTTGACAGAGCTTAGAAGCTAGAGAGAGTTCCATGAAAGTTTGTGGTTTTGCTTTAGATTGTTGTTACTCAGTTATAGTTTTGCATAGAT
>CM071720.1:24371719-24385819 GCA_036630335.1 Physaria fendleri | reverse complement strand
CTTTTATTCAGAACCTGCCTGTGAAACCAATGGCCAGTGCTTGGGGAGCTCTTCTGAGTGCTTGTAGACTCCATAAAGAAGTCGATTTAGCTGAAGAAATCGCAGAGAAGCTCTTAACTTTGGAACCTGATAAATCAAGCGTTTACATCTTGCTTTCTAACATATATGCCGATGCTGGTATGTGGGAGATGGTGAATTGTATGAGAAGAAAAATGAATAGCAAAGGATATAGAAAACCCATAGGACTATCTGCTATCGGTTAGAACATCTAGCTATTGATTTAAAACTTACTGTGAGAGAGTTTAAGAAATCATAAACACACTACAGTGGGCAAAAGAAACAGATGAAAAGGAAGAAACAACTTGTTTGCACTCAACCTCAAGAACCAAGAAATTGAGCTTTTGAAGTTGGCTGAGGCTACAAATAAGGCAAGTGACCAATACGAGGCTCATGAGTTTTTTTTATCACAGATAGTCATGGAAGCAAACAACATCAAGAAGCAGCTTGGACACCTTACAGAGTATAAGGCTTGAGCCTCCTAAAGCACAAGGACCACAAGATCTGCTCTTTTGCATTAGCGTTTTTTGGGTATTGGAGGCAGAGCTTCATGAACCTTCAAGACTGCACGTGAACCGCATGGCGACATTCAATCAAATCATCTCGATTTCGCTACTTCTACATTCAATCAAATCCCTAACGAGAATAGAAATCGTCGTGCGTGGAATACGATTCTCGCTGGTTACTCCAAATCCAAGAATTGTTATAGTGGCGTCTTGGTTTTGTTTAATCGTATGAGAAGGTATTGTGATGGTGTTGATCGTCTTGGTTTTGTTTAATCGTATGAGAAGGTATTGTGATGGTGTTGATAGTTTTAATTTAGTATTTGCGATCAAAGCTTGTGTTCGTTTAGGGATTGTTGAAAATGGGATGATGATTCATGGATTGGTGATCAAATGTGGGTTTGATAAAGATGATTATGTTGTTCCTTCGTTGGTTGAGATGTATGCACAATATGGTAGAATGGAAAGTGCGCAGAAAGTGTTTGATGAAAGTCCTGTGAGAAACTCGGTTCTTTGGGGAGTTTTGATGAAAGGGTATTTGAAATATTCGAATGACCCAGAAGTATTTCGTTTGTTTTATCTCATGAGAGATACGGGTTTGAATTTGGATGCGCTTACATTGATATGTTTGGTAAAGGCTTGTGGTAATGTTTTTGCTGGTAAAGAAGGGAGATCAGTGCACGGATTATCGATTAGAAGAAGCGTTATAGATCAGAGTGATTATTTACAACCCTCTATTGTAGATATGTATGTGAAATGTAGATTGTTGGATGATGCTCGAAAGCTGTTTGAAAGGAGTGTTGATAGGAATGTCGTTATGTGGACAACGTTGATTTCTGGGTTTGCAAAGTGTGAGAGAGCTGTTGAAGCGTTTGATTTGTTCAGGCAGATGCTGGGAGAATCAATACTTCCAAATCAATGTACTTTGGCGGCCCTTCTTGTTTCTTGCTCAAGCTTGTTTCTTGCTCAAGCTTGGGATCTGCGAGACACGGGAAAAGTGTTCATGGCTACATGATAAGGAATGAGATTGAAATGGATGCTGTAAATTTTACATCTTTCATTGATATGTATTCTAGGTGCGGGAGTATACAAATGGCTCGGAAGGTTTTTGATATGATGCCAGAGAGAAATGTGATATCTTGGAGCTCTATGATCAATGCCTTTGGGACAAATGGTCTGTTTGAGGAAGCTCTAGGCTGTTTTGATAAAATGAAGTCACAGAACCTTGTTCCCAATTCTGTGACATTTGTTTCACTTTTGTCAGCCTGTAGCCACTCGGGAAATGTCAAAGAAGGATTGAAGCAGTTTGAGTCCATGACAAGAGACTATGGAATTGAGCCAGAGGAAGAACATAATGCGTGTATGGTACATTTGCTAGGTCGAGCTGGTAAAATTCGGGAAGCTAAGCATTTTATTCAGAACCTGCCTGTGAAACCGATGGCCAGTGCTTGGGGAGCTCTTCTGAGTGCTTGTAGAATCCATAAAGAAGTTGACTTAGCAGAAGAAATCGCAGAGAAGCTCTTAACTTTGGAACCTGATAAATCAAGCGTCTACATCTTGCTTGCTAACATATATGCTGATGCTGGTATGTGGGAGATGGTGAATTGTGTCAGAAGCAAAATGGGGATCAAAGGATATAGAAAACCCATGGGACTATCTGCTACTGAAGTCGGCTAGAACATTTTAGCTATTGATTTCTGCAGCATGGTTAATGGTTCTGATGAACACACTATGAAATATGAAGTAACAATGTAACAGAGAAGACAGATGATGAAAATTACTGTGAAAGAATCTAAGAATCATTAACACACTACAGTGGGCAAAAGAAACAATTTGTTTGCTCGCAACCTCAAGAACCAAGAAATTGAGCTTTTAAACAGTGGGCAAAAGAAACAATTTGTTTGCTCGCAACCTCAAGAACCAAGAAATTGAGCTTTTAAGTTGGTTGAGACAACAAATAAGGCAAGTGGCCAATACAAAGCTCAAGACTTTCTTTGGACCACGGAGACTCATGGAAGCAAACAACATCAAGAAGCAGCTTGGGCGCATAAGGCTCGAGCCTCCCCAAGCACAAGAACCACAAGATTTGCTCTTTTACAGTAGCCCTTTTTACGGCATTGGAGGCAGAGCTTCATGAACCTCCAAGATGTACCACCCTACACGTAAACCTCATGGCGGCATTCAGCTTCACTAGAGAATCTGCACTACTTGGGACTAATGCATGCTCATGGTGGATATTAGACATTCTTTTCATTTTCTGGCTTCATATACCTTGTACCGGATTCTTCTCCTTGTATTGCCAATATACAAATCAGGTATTCACAATTACTTTGATCTCTCTACAACTCCAACTGATTGTTTCTATCTGGTTATATTCCAATGATTTGTCTAGCGTTTAGTAACTCTTAGCATACATCCTCAGTTTCCTGCACATATCTAGCTAATCCCATCTGCTCATAAATCTCATCAAGCAACAAGAGAATCTCATCTGAAGCAGAGTGAGACACTTTGATCTCTCTACAACTCCAACTGATTGTTTCTATCTGGTTATATTCCAATGATTTGTCTAGCGTTTAGTAACTCTTAGCATACATCCTCAGTTTCCTGCACATATCTAGCTAATCCCATCTGCTCATAAATCTCATCAAGCAACAAGAGAATCTCATCTGAAGCAGAGTGAGACTTATCAGCTGCAGCAAACATATGGTCTCGTTTATCTATCTGAATCGAACTTGTTCCAGGACATATCTTTTCTATACCAAACTCTTTCATCCTTCCCCTAATCTCAGCCCAGAACCATCAGTTTGTTAAATGCTATCTCAGCTATCTCTAGATTCTTGTGAATTCTGCATCCATCAAGCAAGGCTCCCCAGATAACAGCATTTGGTTCAAAGTCCATACTTTCAATCATATCAAGAGCCTCATAGATCAACCCAGCTTTGCTGAATAGATGAACCATACATCCGTAATGTTCAACATTAGGGACAATGGAATAGTTATCAGTCATGCTATTATACATCCTCCTGCCTTCTTCTACTAGACCTGCATGAGTACAGGCAGTTAGAACACTCACGAAAGTGACTGCGTTAGGTTTGACAGACTCCATCTCCATCTTGGCAAACATTTTCAGTGCTTCTTGTGCATAACCATGAGCCGCAAGCCCTTCAATGATTGAATTCCAACAAAAGAGATTCTTTTTCGGCAAATTGAAGAATATCAGAAGCGCCCGCTCTAAGCTACCACATTTAGAATACATATCTACCAGTGCAGAACCAATGTAGACATCAAGAACAAACCCATTCTGCAACGAACAAGTAACAAAGCCTTTGATTAACGCGTTGTAGACGAAAACATTAGGTTCCTGCATCTGGGTCATAGAGGAAACTGCAAGATCAAGACGGTTAAAGGAAGTGCAGGCAGTGATGAATTGGTTCATTATGTAACAGTCTTCGTTTTGACTCGACTTGATCATGGAGGCTAATGCAGACTCCAGAAACTTTGGGGTTGAGCATTGCTTGATTACTTGTACTATTGGAAGATTTTGGAAGAGTGAAGCTGAGTAGGTTCGGAGGAGAAGAATATGGTAAGAGGGTGCCCCAAGACTACGCACATTGGCCAAAGCATTCATGTAAGAAGTCCAGATTTTCCAGCAAAGATACAAACTTTGATATCTCATTAAAAAGACAGAACACACTCTGGAACATACAGAGGGTTACAATCTGCAATTATAACAATAGGATCAATCTGAAAATGTCTTTGGAGATTTGAAAGTGTTTTGCAATAACAAGCCAAAACAGAAAAGGTACACCTTTAACACCTTTATACCTACACCCTCACAAAAAAGGTGTCACACACATTGCACTATACAGACACAAATCTTTTTCTTGTCATATGTTTCATCATGCAAATCTATCTTTGTAGGTTGTTGCTACATGAAGAAGAATCTCCATGATGCAGCGAGATCACATTGCTTGATTACTTGTACTATTGGAAGATTTTGGAAGAGTGAAGCTGAGTAGGTTCGGAGGAGAAGAATATGGTAAGAGGGTGCCCCAAGACTACGCACATTGGCCAAAGCATTCATGTAAGAAGTCCAGATTTTCCAGCAAAGATACAAACTTTGATATCTCATTAAAAAGACAGAACACACTCTGGAACATACAGAGGGTTACAATCTGCAATTATAACAATAGGATCAATCTGAAAATGTCTTTGGAGATTTGAAAGTGTTTTGCAATAACAAGCCAAAACAGAAAAGGTACACCTTTAACACCTTTATACCTACACCCTCACAAAAAAGGTGTCACACACATTGCACTATACAGACACAAATCTTTTTCTTGTCATATGTTTCATCATGCAAATCTATCTTTGTAGGTTGTTGCTACATGAAGAAGAATCTCCATGATGCAGCGAGATCAGGCGAGATCAACAATTCGAAATGCTTTTCTTGCGTATCCTTCATAAACCGCGTCGCTGTTTCTACTTGTTAATTGTGGCCTTGGGTTGAAATATCTGCACAAGAGACCACAAGATGTCCATCCTATGCATTACTTGTTGTTTTGGCCCTGAGATTCATCAAGAGTGTACTGTTTTAGTTGTGATATAACACAATCATAATAAAATGATCAAGGACCCTATGAAAACTCTCATGAGGTGTGTGAGCTTAAATGGTTATTGTACCTCGACTACAAAACATATCCATGTTTTCTCTCCTTGTTTCTCAGTGATACCTCTGAGGATGATGAGATCCAAGCTCCTAATCAAGTTTGCTATCTCGAGAAAGTGGCTACATTCTTCACAGAGCATCTGTTCAACATCCATCACACAATCAAGCAAGGAATTGCATAGATCCAAAAAAAATTTAGGATGGTAAATGCAGGGGTTTGCTAGTGGATCTGACAAAGTGCCTAAAATACACGAAAAAGGTCACGAGAAAATAGTGCGCACCTCGATAAGCATCACTCCTTCTTTGTCCAGATTCTCCACCATTATTGAGCACACTTGAAGATGGCCTCCAATCTCCACTGCCCAGCTCGCAGCTCGACCCTTGTTCAGTACTAGATGATCCTAGGGTGCCAGTATTTTTGTGTTGCATCTGCAACTTCAAATGTATAAGCTTTTCAAAACACTTCCTCAATAAATTTGACGATTGTTCTATCAATCAGTCATGAATAAATGGATATGTCCATCGAAAATCATGAAGAATATGAATGGATATTTCTTTTTTTACCTTTGAATTAGCACTTTTACTGAGTTTGTTTGCATGCTTAGAGACATTCTGCAGAAAAAGCATATGCTTGATTGTGCCCTCGAGCAAAGAATCTATACTGCACTGTAAAATACAACCACATAGTTAGAAAAAAAAAAGCAGAACAAAATAGCTATCAATACACATTGCTCTGAATAGAAAATCACCTTAGATCCATTAGGCACAAGCTCCCTAAGTTCTTTTATACGATCCTGAATAAGTTGCCTGTCCCTTGGACGAGGCCGAGAACTTTCACCAGGCTTAGCTCTCTTCTTGTTCTTTTGTGGATTTTCCAGGGATGTTGGAAACTGGTCGCTGGATGAACTGAGACATGATGATGTTGTCCAGATTCTCCACCATTATTGAGCACACTTGAAGATGGCCTCCAATCTCCACTGCCCAGCTCGAACCTTGTTCAGTGCTAGATGATCCTAAGGTGCCAGTATCCTTGTGTTGCATCTGCAACTTCAAATGTATAAGCTTTTCAAAACACTTCCTCACTAAATTTGACGATTGTTCTATCAATCAGTCATGAATAAATGGATATGTCCATCGAAAATGATGAAGAATATAAAGGAACTCTCATTCGGGAAGAGAGACTATTAAAAACCTCATTCTTTTTTTACCTTTGAATTAGCACTTTTACTGAGTTTGTTTGCATGCTTAGAGACATTCTGCATTCTTTTTTTACCTTTGAATTAGCACTTTTACTGAGTTTGTTTGCATGCTTAGAGACATTCTGCAGAAAGAGCATGTGCTTGATCGTGCCCTCGAGCAAAGAATCAATACTGCACTGTAAAATATAACAACATAGTTAGATAAAAAGCAGAACAAAATAGCTATAAATACGCATTGCTCTGAATAGAAAATCACCTTAGACCCATTAGGCACAAGCTCCCGAAGTTCTTTTATACGATCCTGAATAAGTTGCCTGTCCCTTGGACGAGGCCGAGAACTTTCACCAGGCTTGGCTCTCTTTTTGTTCTTTTGTGGATTTTCCAGGGATGTTGGAAACTGGTCGCTGGATGAACTGAGACATGATGATGTTGTTCTTTTGTGGATTTTCCAGGGATGTTGGAAACTGGTCGCTGGATGAACTGAGACATGATGATGAAAAGCCAATGGAAGAGAAAGCCCCACAAATATTTGATGTATTCTGTTGGCTATGCCCCTCGGCTAGACGCGGCTGGCTGACCATACTATCCCCTGTATTAACAATTCTATGCTTTTTATGATCAAAAGGTTCTGCCTTGGAGATTTCACCAGTTGTAAGCAGTGACTGCATAGACCTGCTTGACGATATTTCACTTCTGATATTACCATCATCATTACTCATCCCTGTATTAACAATTCTATGCTTTTTATGATCAAAAGGTTCTGCCTTGGAGATTTCACCAGTTGTAAGCAGTGACTGCATAGACCTGCTTGACGATATTTCACTTCTGATATTACCATCATCATTACTCATACTAGCAAGCACGACATCTAGAAGATTCTCAGGGTTGGAGTCAAATGTTAGGTGACTATGGCTCATATCATTTGTTTGTCTTATAGCTGCAGCAGGTTCAAGCTTCGCTGGCTCCTGATAACCACTGCTCGTTTTACTAAAAGCAGGCCCTAATGCCTCTAACAGCTCACTGCCAGAAAAAGAAGACGAAGATGCAATTAAAGCATCCAACCGACTTGAATCACTTTTCTTCTCCTGCCTATAATCTTTCACATATGTACTTTCTTGGCACTTAGATGGACCTGCTCTCTCACTTTTCTTCTCCTGCCTATAATCTTTCACATATGTACTTTCTTGGCACTTAGATGGACCTGCTCTCGGCCTACTAGCCTCCATTGCAAAAGCAGATGAATCTGCACTACTACACACATGATTCCTCAAGTACTGTTGCAAATTATGATCTGACTCTTTTGAGTATCGGTATCCTCCTGTTTCCGTACTGTAAATAAGCTTACTAAAATCATTTATACCCACTTGATTCTCGAGTTTAGTATCAAACACTTCACTTGTAACACAATCATTGCTCCCAAACATAGAAGGTTGGACTGTGTGAAGCCCACCAATTACTTGAGCAGTCCTCTCCGTGTGAAAATATGATGGAGTAAAATTGTATGGAAGGTCATCACTTCTATTACTTTTGTTTTGAGATACAATATTTAACCCTTCCCCAACCATAGCTTTGTCAAATTCTCCAGAGAAATCAGGGAATGCCTCCTGTAAGCATTTGGGAGGTATTTTAGGCTGCAGCAAAATTATACAACACATCATGGTTACACTCAAGGAATACAATTTGTTGTCTGAGGCTATAAACAAAACCAGAGCTCCTCTCTTCCAAGTTTTCATGAACATAACTATAACTGGAAGCAAAGATGTTAGCATCATTAAGTAAAACTCAATCATCAAAACGAATAAACTGGTAATGTTCCATCTAGAAGAGTCGATATCAAGTCTGAGTGTTACATGTGAAGGCAATGCCAGGTAACAAAGGTTAAGAGAAAAGAGTCGATATCAAGTCTGAGTGTTACATGTGAAGGCAATGCCAGGTAACAAAGGTTAAGAGAACATAATGTGATAGTCAGCTAGAAACAAACCGAGTCTTTTATCAATAAAAGATCTCAAAGTAAAGAAGATATCAAAAGTATTGACAAGAACAGGTCATCAGCAAGCAAATCTTCCTTATTCTTACCCTTCACCAAGAGAGAATACATAATACGACATCTTTGCCACAGCTAACCCAAGGGGATCAAGTACATGGCCCCCTCAATCTTCCTTATTCTTACCCTTCACCAAGAGAGAATACATAATACGACATCTTTGCCACAGCTAACCCAAGGGGATCAAGTACATGGCCCCCTCCATGCAAGTTTTCCGGCATCAAACCACGCTCATGATTCACACAGTACACATCCTCCAAAGTAAGCACCCTGCAGATGTTTTAATAGTCTATAAATGAGAAACTTCTACATTTTCTTCTAAAACTAGAAGTTATTTTGTTCATCCTCAAATCTACTAAGTTCTCCATACTTGTATCTGAACAAAGACTGATTTCAACACAAGTAAGTAACTAAACTAGGGAAGCTATCTAAAGGCCACAATGTTTCAGAAAGTTCCTCCACATTCACTATACCTATCAAACCAACCAAATCAATCTTAAACCTCACTATTTGGGCCTAAGCTTAGATCACTTACATTGGAGATTGGTGATTGAGTTTCCAGAACACAGCATAGCTCCAATCCAAGCTTAGATCACTTACATTGGAGATTGGTGATTGAGTTTCCAGAACACAGCATAGCTCCAATCCGTGTTATAGCAGAGACTCCTCAATATATGTTGCAAGGTAGACCCCATCTAAACTACCCCTCTTTTAACACTCTCAACCAAACAAAAGAGTCTAAAACAGACCTCAACAATAACTCTCCCCCTCCCCAAACCCTTGATTCTTAATCACTCCAACAAGAATCTGTGTCTCAAAATCACTAAAAAGAAAGAAACAAAAAAAGGAACCCTTTTTTGCTTATTGAACAGCTAAGAATCTACTAAACTAACTACCTCTGTATGAACCTCGTCCAGCTTGTTCCCTTCGCAAACCAGCTCGTGGATTAAACGGTGGCCCTACTTCTCCCAGTGAATATAACCTAGTTCCCATTCGTCCCCCAAACATAAAACAACCCTAGCTCAAAAATAACAAGATGAAATTCAGTGAATATAACCTAGTTCCCATTCGTCCCCCAAACATAAAACAACCCTAGCTCAAAAATAACAAGATGAAATTGAAACAGAAGAAGAAGATGAACAGAAACAGAAACAGAATCTAACTTATGTCATGAGACATGGATCCTTTTCCAATAAATGATAAACTATGAATCTGCATCAAAAATTGAAAAGCCCTTTGAAAGTTGGAATCTTTGTCTACAAATCCACAAGTGAAAGATAAACTCTTTGAGAAAGAGAGACTAAAAAAGGCATCACCTTTATTTAAAGGGGTGAGTAACAAGGCGCATTTTAGTATCAATGGAAGTACATTAAGAGTTATTATGCGCTGCCTAGGACGTGCGTATGTTAGCCCCTAGGGTTATTATAGTGTGGGGGTAGATTTAAGTAAGCATGGGATTAATATTTGTGGACAAACAATCAAATGATATGATTAATGGCAAACAAAATGATTCATCAAGTGAATTATTTGTTCCTTGTAACTTTTTATTTTTCCTTTTTTTACAAATTACACATTATTTTCATAATTTTTATTGTAGGTATATATATATCTATTTAGTTAGATGTGTATATAAAGGTATGATGGTATAGTGGTCCATACAAAATCTTATAAGGAATCTAATGATTATGAGCATTTTCATACTCCTTCTACATTTTCTTCTAAAACTAGAAGTTATTTTGTTCGTCCTCAAATCTACTAAGTTCTCCATACTTGTATCTGAACAAAGACTGATTTCAACACAAGTAAAGTAACTAAACTAGGGAAGCTATCTAAAGGCCACAAGGTTTCAGAAAGTTCCTCCACATTCACTATACCTATCAAACCAACCAAATCAATCTTAAACCTCATTTTCTGGCCTAAAGCTTAGATCACTTACATTGGAGATTGGTGATTGAGTTTCCAGAACACAGCATAGCTCCAATCCGTGTTATAGCAGAGACTCCTCAATATATGTTGCAAGGTAGACCCCATCTAAACTACCCCTCTTTTAACACTCTCAACCAAACAAAAGAGTCTAAAACAGACCTCAACAATAACTCTCCCTCTCCTTGATTCTTAATCACTCCCACAAGAATCTGTGTCTGAAAATCACTAAAAAGAAAGAAAAAAAAAAGGAACCCTTTTTTGCTTATTGAACAGCTAAGAATCTACTAAACTAACTACCTCTGTATGAACCTCGTCCAGCTTGTTCCCTTCGCAAACCAGCTCGTGGATTAAACGGTGGCCCTACTTCTCCCAGTGAATATAACCTAGTTCCCATTCGTCCCCCAAACATAAAACAACCCTAGCTCAAAAATAACAAGATGAAATTAAAACCGAAGAAGAAGATGAACAGAAACAGAAACAGAATCTAGCTTATGTCATGAGACATGGATCCTTTTCCAATAAATGATAAACTATGAATCTGCATCAAAAATTGAAAAGCCCTTTGAAAGTTGGAATCTTTGTCTACAAATCCACAAGTGAAAGATAAACTCTTTGAGAAAGAGAGACTAAAAAAGGTATCACCTTTATTTAAAGGGTCAGTAACACAGCGCATTTTAGCATCCATGGACATAAATTAAGAGTTATCATACGCTTTGCCTAGGTGTGTATGTTAGCACTAGGTATAAGTAGTGTGGGGGTAGATTTAAGTAAGCATGGGATTAATATTTGTGGACAAACAATCAAATGATATGATTAATGGCAAACAAAATGATTCATCAAGTGAATTATTTGTTCCTTGTAACTTTTTATTTTTCCTTTTTTTACAAATTACACATTATTTTCATAATTTTTATTGTAGTTATATATATATATATCTATTTAGTTAGATGTGTATAAAGATATGATGGTATAGTGGTCCATACAAAATCTTATAAGGAATCTAATGATTATGAGCATTTTCATACTCTTATGATGGTATAGTGGTCCATACAAAATCTTATAAGGAATCTAATGATTATGAGCATTTTCATACTCTCCAAAACAAAAGTCCATTTGTTATTCTCTTCCTTAGCTTATTTTATTTGTGTTGTTCATGAGATTTTAGAATATGTTATGTCAAGAAGTTTGAATGGTCAATTTGGGAGTTAAGTAAAGTATAACCCTAGCCTCAATAAGGTAGATCTTGTTCTCTAGGTCCATATTTTTAGAATATTTTTCATGAACAAAATAAATCTATCTAATTTTTTATGTTTTTTGAAATTTTGATTGATTAATATGAGATAAAAAAGTTGAATATATAAAAAAAAATATTTTTAAAAATGAATAGAGAGCCTTTAATTATGAACTAGCTAACTATTATTAAACATGTAAAATTTACAGTCACAATTTTTAAAGTCTCCGGATTTTGGTGTTCTGTGAGGCGAATTCGGGTTTACAAATATAATATCATATTTTTGGGGGTTTGTAG
Organism: Physaria fendleri; assembly: GCA_036630335.1. Lineage (NCBI taxonomy): Eukaryota > Viridiplantae > Streptophyta > Magnoliopsida > Brassicales > Brassicaceae > Physaria > Physaria fendleri. Next base: position 24,373,893 of record CM071720.1, on the reverse strand, counting down.
AGCGGATTTTACAAGTATTTTTTATAACTTTTTTAGACTATATATATTATAGATTGGGATTTTATTTTTATTTTCAAACTTTCAAATACGACCATCAAATATTGCGGATTTGTTAAGTTTTTGAAAAATTTACGTTTTTTTCTGGGTTACCGACTTTTAACAAATTTATAGGTTTTCGAGATAAATTGTTTTTAAAAACAAAAAATAGCAATATGTAGTAAAGTCGGTAAATACTGGTGGGTCGTGGATTTTAAAAATTATACCCGCTATTTATGCGAGACATCTTTGCGCTTAACAAAAGAATCTTTTAAATTTGCGGATATTTTTATCTGCGGATATTTTTACGGGGCAGGATAGACCGACCGGGATATTGTTTATCTAAAACTCAAGTATGTGAAGAAGCTTTTTGTTTAGGGGAAAAAGAGGTGTTGATTGTAGTGATAAAAGGAGGAATGATGAAGGATTAGAATTGGCAAACAAAACAAGTGTAACTAAGAAAGAAGCCTTACCTTTACCTTTCAATTTCACACTTCTTTTTGTTCCAACTTTTACTTTTCTTTTTCTTCTTTAATTATTTATACTGTTAGGAGAAAAAGAAAGAAATATAAACCGAAAGTTGTATAGCTTTTAGTATTCAAAAATGTTACTATTTTCTCTTTTTTTGTATGTTTTTGTGGACTAATTAATAAGCCCAATTCTTTGTTTATAATTAACAAATTAATTTTATATTTTCATATAGAAGGCCCATTACAGTTACAAGTCTTTACAATTAGGTTCCTCTGCTTTATTTGGGCCTTAACAAATATTTGACGTAGAAGTCTTTAACACGTTTGGTCGTTTATCGACCATGTCGGCATGTCCGGCAACAAAAAATCCGGATCCAATGATTTTTTTTTTTTTAACAGTAATATATTTTTTTTTATTATTTTTTTTTTGATAATCCAGGTTTCCCATCACTCACCGACAGAGCAGGGGTCCACGTATTAGCTATCGGGTGGCAAGACCGACAGAGCAGGGGTTCACGTGTTAGCTATCGGTTTGTGCGGACTAGCCACGTGGATGGCCAACTGGCTCTCCACGTGTAGGCTCCTGGAACGCTGCAGTCCGTATACGTGTAGGCTCCTGGAACGCTGCAGTCCGTATGTGAATTCCGCAGTGATCGGAGTTCAAACTCGTAATAGTAATATTAAAAATACGAAAGGTTTAGATTACAGACAATAATTAATTTTTAAAAATAGTTTCATACCCAAAAGAATTAAAAAAACATAAAAACATAAGTATTCGAGTTCTAATTATCGTCAAATATTTACCTAGGTTTAGATTCTACACAATTTGATATAAAAGAAAACTCCTCAGTGATAACAGAAAAACGTCTGAAATATCTCCCGAAAACGGAACGTTCAGAATCAAAATCTCGAAGCAAAGGAGACATAGAGAAAACCAAACTCTAACCACTCGCTAGAGCCAAAATAAGACCAACACTTAAACTTAGAAACTGACCCGAACCAACACAACTTAACATAAGCTGAAGAATAATCCTCGTATGAAAGGGAGCTACTTAAATAAACTGACCCGATCAAAGTTAATACTAGTCATTACTACTAAGTAAGTTTATTGAGGAGGACTTTATTCTTTGGACTTTAGTGTATATAGTTTTAACACTTTTCATGTATTTTTTTCTCCAAATTTTGACAATTTAAAGCCACGACTAATACCAAGCATGAACACGACTATAGTTTTAGCCATAGTCATGTTGTTTTGTTGTCTATAGTTTTAGCCATAGTCATGTTGTTTTGTTGTCTATAGTCTTAGCCATAGTCATGTTGTTTTTGTTGTCAAATAGTCAGGGTTCAAATAGAACACTCTCTAATTATATATTTGTTAAAATATATTTTACAATCAATAAAATCTTATTTATATAATTTTAAAATATTTTTATCTTGCATTTTACTGATTTGATCTACACTATTTAGAGGTAGAAGACAAACTTACAAAAACAAGTAATTCACCATGTTTTAAAACCCAAAAATAATTACATAACTATTCACTGAAAAAAATCAAAAAAGTAGTTGAAAAGATGTTGAGAGCATAGAACTTTGTGTCCCAAAATTAGAAAAATAATTTCCCACTTTGTCTTTTTACTATTGTCTCAATATCTCTATCCCTCTCTTTCT
>CM071720.1:24350206-24368836 GCA_036630335.1 Physaria fendleri | reverse complement strand
GGAAAAAAAAAAAAAAAAAAAACCCAAACCGAAACCGAACGGATACTCAATTTTTAGAATTGAACCTGAACCAAAGCAAAAACCGAATGAATACCCGAACTATTTTATTAATTAAATAATATTTTTAGGTATTTTACTTATAATTAGTTATAATATTAAATATTTATATAAGATATTTTTGATTTTTTTTTATATTTGTTATTTTGTAACAATAAAATGTTTAAACCTAAAATTTTAAATGTATTTTTAGAGATTTTTAATATAGTTTTGGTTCAAATGGATAATTATTGTTACAATTAACCATAAAAATAAAACTGAATAGAATAGCTTTTTTTTTTTTGGTTACTAATTGGATTTAGTTTTATAATCATTATATCAAACCGAAAAAAATCAAATCGAACCCAAACCAAAGCTAGTGAATACCTAAATGAATACTAGTTTTTAAGCACCGAGAAAACTGAAAAACCAAACTGAACCGAACCCAGACCTATTAATTGATCTTTGATTATTGTTTGGTTATGGTATATATTGGTTTAAATTAAATCAATAACTGATTCTGATTTTTTTTAAAAATTGAATGTTTAAATGCATCATGAAGAAAATTCTAATATGATGAAATGATACCATCTAATAACAGTGTTACAAATCATCAAGGTTCTGTCACATATCCAAACCAAATCATGATGAGGTTTGAGCTTACCAAGTACAAGGACCACAAGATCTGATCTTATGCTTAGACCATTTTGAGAGTTGGAGGCAGAGAGCATCATGAACCCAAGAACATCACTTGACTCTTCTATTTCCAAGATGTACCAGTACTTAAAGATTTGTCTCCTTCTTGTAACTCACTTAAAGATGGTCCATATAGATAATGTTGTAAATCAAACAGGTCCATATGAAGCTAATCCAACATTTCATGTTGGTATATTAAGCCCAATAGAACCTTTATCCAAGGCCCATAGGAACCTTGAATTCTCTTTCAAGCTTTGAATCATTTTATTGATCTCTCATTATGTTTTTAAAAATATTTGCCCACAAAATATATTTATATTAACTGATTTAATCTATTATTGATAAATATTTTCCACAATTTAACTTATTTTTTATTTTTATCACGTAATATTTGGTTACATATATCAAAATATATAGATTTTACAATATGAATTATTATTAATAATATTGGATTACGAAATTTGTTTCGGTTGTAAATGTTGATTCCTGTATAGGAATTGAGTGATCTTGGTATCAACATGTATATACTAAAATTATATATCTAACAAGATATAAAACTTGTAGTTTAGATACGTGTATAAAAAGATATTAAAATCACAAGTTAGAAAACGTTTTATAACAAATCTGTTCGGTTTAATATGAGGTGCTCAACAAGAGTTATACTAATAACCTTAATTGATTTTATATATTAACTTGTTTCTCAATTTTGAATCATCACACTTAACTTTGTTTCATGTTAAACTCTAGTATATATCAAGTAGCTGGAATATTTTGGATATACTTCATAACATCCATAAATTATTGCCATTGGCATGGCGTCTAATGAAGTTCAGTGAAGAGAGACAAAATATCATTAATCTATTTATTTGTTATATTTCGTTATTTCAGCCTCACTATATATAGTATCTATTATATATAATATATACACTATATGTATATTAATGCATATTTGCACTCATTTATAAAGAGGCAAAAGTAAGAAGAAACAAGCTTTGAATTTTTATCGTGTGTGGCGACTTAATCATGTCCAAAATTAATAGGCACGTGTTTAAATTCGAAGATGCATGAACTTTCTTGCTTCCAAATTACGGATAAAAAGTCCACCATGTTTAAAGAAGATTCTATAATTTTGTCTAAAAAAAATATTTTACTATAGCTAGTATGTCCATTTTTGATTAAAGACTTTATGAAAAGATAATAGGTCATATTTTAAACTTAAATTAACATACTTTATTTTGAGTAGATAGTGGATGACTCAAAATAGTTATATTAAAAAAGTATATATGGAATATATAGTTTCTTGTTTCGGAAAGATTATGTAAATAATATTCATTTTTTAATTATTTTCTTCAGCAAAAAATTAATTATATTAAATTTATATAGTTCCAGAAAAAAAAACTAAAGAATTCACCATCTCGTATTTTGTCTATGAATTTTTTAAAAACGATAAAATCTCAAAATTAGATCAATAACCCGACAACGAAAATGTATGAAAATCTCAAAAAAATCTCAAAATTAGATCAATAACCCGACAACGAAAATGTATGAAATCTGAAAGTTCAATTTTAAGTCGCATTAAATTAGTGAATTTTTTTTTTTAGCAATAAATTAGTGATGTTTCCAAAAATATTTTCAATCTAAACTCTTCTTTTCTACATACTAACTAGTACTATTCTATCAAATAGATTTCAAACAGCCACAAAAGTTTATAGATTAATAAAAAAAATTGAAAAAATCTGAGTGTTTGTCTCTTTAGCAAGTTGAGCCAATATTATATAGAATACTATACCAACTACTTGTACTAGATCTAATAATTTCTAAAATACAATAAACTTGTTATTACTTAATGAGTGGGGACATTGGCAGACATGACTTGGGTTTCTTGGTCTCTAGGAAAAAATAATAATTTGACCTAATAATCACTAAAATAATTTGGGTTTTAACTTTGACCTAGCAGACTAGGAGACTCCGACAAAAAGAGAACAGTGTGTGTTCATGCACCGGTCTCTCTTGTGCTACATTGTTATTTATTCTCAAGTTGGCATATAAGCCAGTTATATTTTCTTGTGCTACATTGTTATTTATTCTCAAGTTGGCATATAAGCCAGTTATATTTCAATGGTCCACCACTGATAGGCTCTATACCACTAAATTAGTTTTTCCTTTTTATAAACATTAAATCTTTAGATAAGAATTTTATTAGTTTGGTTTATCCTCTTAAACTTTTGCTAATTATCTTTCTAAGCATTTATATGTTTTAATAATTATCACATGGTTAGAGGACCAAAACTCTAAATTACACCCAAAAAACTAGCTTTAATGGTAAAGATCAAGTTAGACTTAGAGGTCGCTCCTTCAAATCGTCATCAAAAAATCGTATTTTTCAAAAACACTAAATTTATCACGATTTTCGTCCCAGAAAGATGTAGAGTTTACGTGTTTGAACTTCTTGAATTTTTTTTGTAAAAAAAAAATCTAAATCACTTATGATCAATTGTTTGCATCTATATACATATATATAATATATTTATCAATATTTAAAGTAATTACTTTGTGATAATTGTATTATAATTCACTAATCATATTCTATATCTTTTTTTAGTATTAACAACCCTAACTCATGATATTTGTTGGAATAAGAAAGATTAATGTTTCTAAGAAATTACTTAATTTGTCTGATAATTATATTGTTTAAATATATGGTTCAACAAAGTCACATGTGTAGATAAAAAGAAAATCTTCAATACTAGTCATTAATTAATATATACAATAAAAAAAAGTGTTTCATATGTGGCAAAAAGAAAGTTTTTCTTGTTTCAATTTAAGCGGGCAATCTCAAGATCCTCTTACGACCTAATTCTGTAAGGGTTATTTTATTGCTTTATTTCGAAACATTTTGTTCAGAAAGTGAAGTATCAGAGAAAAAAAAAGACAGTTAAAATAGTTTGGTTGTCAAAAAAATATTATATTTTGGCATTTTGTTATTATTCTAATTTGAATCAATACAAAATTTTCCGACAAAAGCATTAAAACTTTTAATACATTTAAAATTCACACAAAAAAAACTCTCGACCACTCAAAATATTGTTGTGTTAAAATAATCATAAAACAAAAATTGTGAACATAGCTCCAACAGAATATAATACTATTTTTGTTTGTGATGATGATATGACATTGCATTATAGGGTATGCATTTGGACATTAGGGTCAAATCTGATATTATATATATATGTCATGATATATAATTACAGGAAACTAAAATCTCTTAATTTAGTACTAATAGTTATTGATTAGTATTATGCTCTACAAATATATTAAGGATCAAAAGTTTAGAATTTATTTGGTTTAACAAATAAAATCTTTTGTGTGAATGTGTGAAACTAATCCCAAAAAATGACAATTTTCCTAATATAATCTTCTAAAATAACTATAATTATTTGTTTTTAACCGACCAAAAAAAAACTATAATTTTCTTCTTCTTTACCATACACATTCACTCACATATTTTCTTTTAAATAAATTTCGAATATAAGGACCAACGACTAGAATAACCATTCAGTGTTGTGTTAACAATCTATGTTACAATCTAGTCTGAAACTTCCCAAATAATCCAAAATCTAGTTGTCGTGATCGTGAAGAGGTTGAATGATTTTGTACACTTGGAATTCGAATCTATCAACTAACTATAAATTCTCAATTTATTGGTGATTCAAGTTGCACCCAAGAGACCCCACATGGGTCTAATCATTTCTTCCTGATTATATGGGTTATGCTATAGTGAACATAAGAAATTTCTTTTCTAACCGACCAAAAAAAAACTATAATTTTCTTCTTCTTTACCATACACATTCACTCACATATTTTCTTTTAAATAAATTTCGAATATAAGGACCAACGACTAGAATAACCATTCAGTGTTGTGTTAACAATCTATGTTACAATCTAGTCTGAAACTTCCCAAATAATCCAAAATCTAGTTGTCGTGATCGTGAAGAGGTTGAATGATTTTGTACACTTGGAATTCGAATCTATCAACTAACTATAAATTCTCAATTTATTGGTGATTCAAGTTGCACCCAAGAGACCCCACATGGGTCTAATCATTTCTTCCTGATTATATGGGTTATGCTATAGTGAACATAAGAAATTTCTCATTACAAGAAAAATTTAAATGCTATAGTGAACATAAGAAATTTCTCATTACAAGAAAAATTTAAAATCTGACTGAGTGAAATCGCCAACAGTTGGTTGAAAAAGAGGATTGCCCGAATTTCAACCAAAACACTTGGCCAGTTCTAGGTGATCGAAAAAGGTGAGATGGTCGAATTTTGGTCAAAATTTTTCGACTAAATTATGATGAATCATTTTTCGACCAAATTACGCCGAATGTATTTCGACGAATTATCATTCAGTTAATGTAATTATCATAACAAAATTCTCCACTCAACCAAAATCTTGGGGGGAATTCGACAATTGCGAGTTCGACTTGCTACATGGGAGGGATCTTCTTCAAAAAGAATGAAATTAACACGGCTTAGGCTTCGTTCCTAAGAGATGTAGGATCAACGTGCTTGAACTTCCTAAAAAAACAATTATTCGTTAGAATATTTGTCTAATCATGTGATAGGATAAACTATAAGTCATGAATTCGCGAATTTGAAAAAAAAAAAAACTAAAAAAAGAGAAAAACGACATGTTTTTACCCGTCCTTGAGCTATATGCACTCTCAAAATTCTCGTAACTTTCCAGTTTCCACCCCAATGTAGTATGCATGTAAAGATTTTTAGTCCATAAATTTTGTGTTACAACCAAAAACATTGAATGGTTTGAATATGAACTTGTTAGTTCTATTAGAGTTTCTTATAATTATTGAAAAGCTTGTCACATAACTAAAGTATCACTCATTCTGTCATTCATATAGATGATACTGTATACATGGAGAGCTACATGTGTGTGGACACCAAAGGATAAAGGGACAAGACCTATCAAGTGTTGAAAATATGTTTCTACCATCAATTAATTAGTGAAACCGAAACTTTGGCCTTATGTATTGTGTACTTAAATGTTGTAGAACTAGTACAAGGCACACCAATTATAGAGGTGGCGGCGACAAAGTCTCGTGAGCCAATTCAACTTCTTGATCTTCTAAGAGAGAAAAAAACATCAAGTCAATTTGGTGAAGCGATTACTATTACAATAAATTTGACCAAAATAATCTTCATTATTAATGTAAACATGTGATTATTTTAGGTGTTAGAATGAATAAATATTCTTAATGAATTTTTTATCGATAATTAATTTTGAATTATTGAACCTTAATTTTTGTAGAAATTATATGACAACCATATGATTATTTCTAATAATTCATCACATTAGTTTTAAGTTATGCACTCAATAATACTAAAGTCTCTATTAAAACACCTTTAACATTAGAATTAATTACTATATATACCACCGTTTTTAAAAACTTCACAAAGAATAACATGCACGGTTCTTGATTATTTTTTGTTGTTGTTTTGTGTGACAAAATTACAAAAAAAAAAAAAACACCTATTACCAGAGTAATCGTGGAGAAAAAATAAGACTAAAAACATGATAATCAAAAATGCGATAATAAAAACATGGACCAAACCGAGTATAAATTAGTCGTTTCGATATTTCGAAAACCAACATACTATTTACAAGAAAAAATGGTAATTCTTGTTAATCACCCTTAACATTATTGCTATCACATTTTTAGGCACAACGTGTGAATAACATTAGGAACATGTGGAATTGCACATAATAACTACTAATATAGAGAAATTTAAAAACCTTTTTATGGTAAGACGTTTCAAAAAACATAGGCTGTTCTTGGCTTTTAGTCGCATGTTTGACCCATTTAGCCGCATATTTCTAATCATTATAGATTGTCAGATAAAAATATCCTGAAATGTGATGGTAACATCTATTTTTTTTACTATGCAATACTATATATTAAATGATTATTCAATCATTATCATCACTTGAAAAATCTTCAAATTTTTAAAAATATATTTTCACTATGCAATGATTTATAAACGATATTAACTATTTACAATACAATCTTGCAAAAAGATGAACGTAACAGTGATTTAATATCATTATAATATTCTAATATTTTCATAATTAGGAAATTTTCTTACATTAAAATATTTATAAATCTGCAATGCACTATATGAATTTAAGGTAATCAACATAATTTAAATTTCTGTCAGTACTGATATGTCTTCTTCATATATACTTCCTCAATTAGAAAATAATAACAATTAATTATAACTACATTATTCTCAAAGTATTAACTATTTTTGACTTATATAAACCAGTATTATTTATATAAACTTAGTTGAATACATTTAGCATTTTTAAAAATATGTATGATTTAATGATATTTTAAAAATATATATTAAAGGATTGTTTGACAAGAAAAAGTAAATATAAAGGTTTAAATATTATGAAAAATTCAATATCAAATATTAAGGTAGTATATTATATTCCTGGTCAGATATATTTTTTTAGGGTTTTTTTTTGCTTGATATAGTAATAAACTACAAGCCCACATATATGGGAATTAGTACATACATACCAAGATCCTAAACACCAAAGTGTCTGAAAACTTCTGATCTCATCTATTTTGTCGGAACTACGCCGCCGTACGTCATTCCCTCTAACTTGGTCTTATCCCACGTGGAGCAATCAAGTCACATTTTATAGAAAATAGACTGATCCTGACTTGACCCCAAAAATATATAAAAATCATAGAAGGTATTATCTCCCAGTTTAATATTGTATTCACCATCAATAATCTATTGAAGTGACCCCTCAATTTCAGTTTTTTGGAGCCAGCCTACTTGTCAAATTGGACCCAAAAATATTATTATTTTGATACATAGCATTCCAAAATCAATATCTAAATCTATTCCAATGTTTCTTCTATATATATATGTTAACTTATTCTCTCTTATCATCATATAACAAAAACCGTTAAAAAAAGATTGCAAAAAATGGAATCTCAAACTAACTTCTTAAGTGAAGATTTTTCACCAGAGAACTCATCTTCAAGCTCATGGAGCTCACAAGATTCATCATATTGTGGGAAGATAGTTTATTACATCATTCTTTTGATAATTCTCTTCTCTTATCTACTCCTACTTACTATGATGACTTCTTTACATTTGAATCATTACTCATCAAAGAAGAAGAAGAAAATCTCTGGGAAAATTCGGAGATCGCTAGTTCGAGTAGCCACTTAAGAGGAGTCTTCTCCAAAAAGAGTGAATTTAATATGGTATGGACCTCGTCCCAGGAAGTCTCCAAAAAGAGTGAATTTAATATGGTATGGACCTCGTCCCAGGAAGATGTAGAACACCCGAAGATTCAAAAAGAAGAAGAAGATGCTACTATGGCGACTTTGGATGATGAGGAGAAGTCATATAGAGGAGTAAGGAAACGACCATGGGGAAAATACGCAGCTGAGATAAGAGATTCAACTAGGAAAGGCATAAGAGTGTGGCTCGGGACGTTTGATACGGCTGAAGAGGCAGCTTTAGCTTATGATCAAGCGGCTTTCGCCTTAAAAGGTTGCCTCGCGGTACTCAATTTTCCAGTGGATGTTGTTGAAGAGTCTCTAAGGAAAATGGAGAATGTGAATCTTTATGGTGAAGAGTCTCCTTGTTGAAGAGTCTCTAAGGAAAATGGAGAATGTGAATCTTTATGGTGAAGAGTCTCCGGTTATAATTTTGAAGAGAAAACATTCTATGCGAAATCGTCCTAGAGGAAAGAAGAAATCTTCTTCTTCTTCCCCTTCTTCTTCAAGTTCGTCTTCTTCTTCTTTGTCATCAACAAGTAGAGTTATGAAACAAGAAAGTAATACAACACTTGTTTTCGTCTTCTTCTTCTTTGTCATCAACAAGTAGAGTTATGAAACAAGAAAGTAATACAACACTTGTTGTTCTTGAAGATTTAGGTCCTGATTACTTAGAAGAGCTTATGAGATCATGTTTTTGAGTGAGCTCTGTTTTTTTTTTTAATATATATTTTTTCTTATTTTTATTTGATGAAAAGTTTTGGGAGTGTATAGACGTCAAAGATTGCGTTATTGTTGGAAACCATGTATTATATATGAAATAATGTATAAAATCAGATTCAATGTCAATTTTATGTTATTTGGTACAGTCTTCGGTTCAGCTTTGTTTAAAACCATAACATGAACATTTGCCACATAACATCTCTAATAGTCTCAAAAACATAAACAAAAATACACTAAACGATTCAAGAAACGTTCCTTGCTTCTTACACCTTATGATCTTTAGCCATTTCATCCACATCAAGTTCTATAGCCAAGATTGGAGCATCTTCTTCCATAGCAAATTCACTGATATAACCAAACATTTACAAAATTTTACAGAAAGATGAAGTAAAGAACAAAGGATAAAGAGTGTATTCTCTTACCTGTTACTTATAGGACCATGATCAACAGCTGTTCTTAGACAATATATAGCTCTTCCTACTATATCCGCCATTGAAATTGGACCAAATGTTCGACTATCATATGCTTCCTATTAAAACCGCAAGGTGTAAGTAAAGATTCAGTTTTTCTTACTATAACACTCACTACAAGGATAAGTAAGTTTTCTTTAATAGTAAATGGTATACCTTTGATTTCGTCTCTTGGTTCTCAGCTATAACCCAACACTGATCTTTTTCGAGAACAAAAGGTTCGTCTTTCTCATCAGTTGATACCATTTCAGATCCTTCTAAAGCTGCTAATCTTCTGACTAGATACTTGTTTGTTTCGTTCGGGTCCTTCAAGACAACAACATCCCCAATGAAAACGTACCTAGACAACATAAATAACCCATCCCCAATGAAAACGTACCTAGACAACATAAATAACCCAAACATTATGAATCTAATAAACATAAACCTATACTTCATGAAGCACTAAGGGGAACTAAAAGGATTAACTCTTAAAGCCAAGAGAAACATACCTTGTATCAACGATTGGTAGCTTACGAACAAGTAGCGTGTTTTCTTGTGTTCCTGTGGTTGCAGCCATCTTTTGTTCTTTAATTGAGTGTAAATAAGTTATCCTTCCATAGAATAGATTCTTCAACACTATACCAAGAAGCTCCCTGTCACTGAGCTTCTCTCTAGTATGTTTCTGACAAATACATTGACTCAAAAATGGTAAATAAACCGATTTTAAAACTTTTACATGAACAGATTAAACAATCTTTCAGCTGAAAAAGGTATCTGCAACAGAAGAAAAGAGCAGGAACAAAACTATCATGAGGCCACAGATGCTATAACTTTGAACTTGTTTAAGATTTGATCAATGACTCATTTCAATAAAAAGACAAATCTTTTAGCATAAAGTATGTCTCTTTTTCTTATATCTAACATCAAAGTGTGGTCTTTTAATATAAAGGTAGCTACATTTCCAAAACCAATTTCTTATATCTAACATCAAAAGGTCTTGAATTGGGGGAAAAATCAGAAACCCTAAATAATTGAATCATTCCCAAAACCAATTTTTCAAATAAGATTACCTTGAGGCTGAGAGTGAGAGAGTACTCGAGCTTATGAGCCATGTATCGAACTTATGAGCCATGTATCGAACCCAATTCGAGATAGATGCCATGTTGAAATGCTAAAGAGAAAGTTCAATTTCGAAGGAGAAATTTTTACGGCGTCGATTTTTTTTTTCTCAGGCTTCGTCGCCGACGATGTCGAACTGGTTCTTTTGTGTTCGGTCTTTAAAAATTCTCGTGATTGTTCCAAAAATTGCTATTAACTATAACAATTTTTAGAATATTTTCAATTTAGCCTCTGAACTATTATCTAGTTTTTTGGATTTTATCCTCAATAAAACAAATTTTCAAATTAGCCCCAGGTTTTGTTAACATGCCACGTGTATGCCACTCCTCTTTTTTTTTTTTTTTTTAACGCAAATATATATGTTTCTATCGTAGTATCGTAACTCGAACCCATGATCTTTCGTCAAATGGTGCGGCGCAGTACCAACTGACATGCACCATCTCGTCCTCCGTCCTCCTCCTCTCCATTTTTTTTTTCTTTTTTATGAAATCTTGAATTTTATTCTACCGAAATAAAACGTCTTTTAAAAAGCATGAAATCGTAGAGAGAAGATATCAAAAGGTTATCTAATCTACACCAAAGCGAAGATCAAACAACTTAAATAACTCGACAAGTTTAAAACCCCTTAGCTTGATCGGAAACATGGTAAATAATCTTAGGAAACCGGAAGAGTTGGTTGTAACAAAGCCTAAGATCTTTTCCGAAAAGAACTAGAAATGTCTTACAAAGAGAAAAACTAGTAAGAAAAAGTCTTAGAGGATGACCAAATTCCAAGAACTCGCAAAGGGCCAAAAGATTACCATATTAGCATCATTAGACATAGTGAAAACCAACCTACCAAAACCCTTAATTAAAATTGCAACTGGAAAGCTAATCGACAGAGGAAGTAACTTCATAGAATACCACATCCAAGTCAATATTGGATAAGAACGCTCAGATTCAGGCCCGGACAGAAGTACAAGCAAGCAAAGCTATTGCTTGCGACCTTTTGCTAGTTAAGTACATTTTCGGCCCTACTCAAAGTTGTGTGTTCGAATCTCTCTAATGTCATTGGAATGTCTTTTTTTTTTTTTTTTTTTTTTTTTTTTTTTTTTTTTTTTTTTTCCAGTGGTCCTTATTTTCTAGAGAAAATTATGGAGAATGTCATTTCTGTCTCTGAATTTTATGGAGATTGTCATTTCGAAATTTTGTGAAAATTGATGCCATTTCCTCTCTGAAAAACCGTGCCACTGTCCGCGAAAATACCAGTGTGTTCATGAAATTATAAATTTTTACGACATAACCGTCTACAATGATCAAAACAGACCGTTGTGACCTGGTAAAATTGTAATTATGTTTAACTTCAGGGACACGCTGGTCGTCTTTCGCGGACAGTGACACGTTGTTTCAAAGATGTCTATGGTAGTTTTAAAAGTCGTCTTAAAAAATGTCAGTTTTAAAAGTTTTGGAAACAGAAATGGCAGTTTGAATAAGATTCCTTTTTTTCTATAGTTTGTGGTCTTCAAATTGGTAAGACCGGTTCTGCTCAGATGGCAGGACAGTCGTACCAACAAGATCATACTAATGCCTCCACACTACCGAAAACAAGACAGAGCAAACTGAATATCCATAGAAAACTAGCACATTTAATCAATCAAGCAACCTCAACACGAGATATAAAGGAGAGCAGTCCAAATAGCATCCATCAGTTTTGTCTGCTCAGATGGCAGGACAGTCGTACCAACAAGATCATACTAATGCCTCCACACTACCGAAAACAAGACAGAGCAAACTGAATATCCATAGAAAACTAGCACATTTAATCAATCAAGCAACCTCAACACGAGATATAAAGGAGAGCAGTCCAAATAGCATCCATCAGTTTTGTAATCAATCAAGCAACCTCAACACGAGATATAAAGGAGAGCAGTCCAAATAGCATCCATCAGTTTTGACAAAACCAATACACAGCAACCAAACATCACATAAATATTCTTCTTACATTTATTCGATTTATATGCTTCTTATAAGCTTATTATTACACATATATTATAATGCAGTAGAGATATGATTGTATCTTCTACACTTATTAGTAACTTAACAATCATAGGCACATTTAATTGTATCTTCTACACTTATTAGTAACTTAACAATCATAGGCACATTTACATTCACGGTGAGGTCTATTGTCGATCGTACGTGGAGTACAATTGCATCGCAAATGAGGTAAACGACCTAATGCTGACCAGGTTTTAGTCATGTCGTTTAGACATGTAGTTGCTCCATTATTTTTGGGACAAGTTCCTCCAAACTTACCTATGTGATGACACTCTCTAATCTTCATAGGTATAGGTATTCTATCGACAAAAGCAGTTTTTATAGATTCCACATCTATTTTATATAACCAACAACAACAACAAAAGTTAGTAAATTACAAAAATATTAGTTATTTGATCTAACCGAATGCGAAACTAATATATCAACCAACAACAACAACAAAAGTTAGTAAATTACAAAAATATTAGTTATTTGATCTAACCGAATGCGAAACTAATATATTAACCCGATTAACTAGCAGTTGATCCTATCAGATCTTGTGATTCGGGGATAATTATACGTTATTAGCACAATGGTTGAATTTAGCAGAAAATTAATAGGGTCTTAGCAAAATGGTTACATTATATATCAACAATAACAACAAAAAGAGTTATTAAGAAATATTAAGTTACAATTTTATAAAATATTGTAACGCAACAAAATATTTTTTTAAAAAGAAAACGATTTATTGCCCTTCAACTATTGCTATATCATAATTCTTCACCTAACTATTGCGTTTAGACTAAATCTAATAGTTCGAAATCTATATGTTCATCAATTCATAGCTGAAATATACATCTTTTATTTAGTTATTTGTTCTAATCAAATGCGAAAACGATATAGTAATCCAATTAGCTAGCAATTGACCCGATTAAATCTTGTGATTTGGAGATAAGAAGAAGCTAACACACACAATGGTTACATTATACCATGAACAACAAAAAGGGTCATTAAACTACAAAATATTAGGATAAATCATTAATACTTCAACAATTCGTAAATTACCTTGAACATGATTGAGAATGAGGAATGTGAGAACACATGAAACTATAAACAAAACACCATTTTTCATCATTTTCAGAATTTAGTTTTTTTTTTTCTTAGTAGCAAATAATAATATTTTTGTTTTCCTATGTTTTTTTTTTTTTTTGGAAACGACACTCATATATATATACTGAATACACCTTAAATTAGATGTTCCTATCAACAAGGAGCAACAATATAAAAAAAGAAAGAAAGGTTAAGCCAAGTCTACGAAATCGATGGAATCGGGTTTGTGTATTGAATATATAATTATAAGTTTAAATTCAAAACCAATAGGTAATCAATTTTCGAACTATCGATTCGGGGATAAATATATTTCAAACTAATTTTCGTGGATAAATAAGTGTACAACTATCTTTTCACGGCCAATTAGAAAGAGACCGGTTCGGAGAAAACGAATATGATATAAAAATAGTTAAAGAATGAAATAGATCATTTTCCTCAAATAGACTAGTATATTCTAGACAAAATTATAGAGACTGTCGATTTCTGTCTCTGAATCTTATAGAGACTATCATTTCGAAATTTTGTGAAAAGTAATACCACAAACGTCTCTGACAGCAGCATACCACTGTCCGCGAAAAAGACCAGTGCGTCCCGAAATTCACAGATATTTACGATAATTGTCCATAATGATCAAAACGGGCCAAGTAAAATCGTAAATATCTGTAATCTCAGGGACACGCTGGTTTTCTTTTGTGGACAGTGGTACGCTGTTTTGGAAACAGAAATGACAATATTAGAGTAATTTCATATATAAGATGGAGAGAACCTTAGCTTGTCACCAAGAACACAAAAGATGTTAGAGTAATTTCATATATATAAGATGGAGAGAGTCACCATGAGAGGCAACTCTTAAGATTATCTACATTGATGTTCACTGCCACATTATATAGTCAAGTTTAGCTTAGAGAACCCTAATTACATGGATTCATGGGCTTATCATAAGAAATATCATTGGACTTCTTAAACACTCTAATAGACAACTTTAAAAAAGGTCTAAAAATATGGCAGATTCATTAGGAGTTGTCTCCGAAATGGTAGAATAGACAGTTACTTATAATGGGAGATACATAATGTTGTTTAAACCCATAACACTGTTGTCTCTGATCTTGCTTATAATTTTCCCAACCACTTTGCAAATTCCTTGATCCATATGTGTTAATAATCTCCTGATTAACACCAACATCATTGTTATTAACACTAAACCCTCCAGCTAATCCACTTGAATTCATCCCTAATCCATTCTTGTTATTATCCCAACCAATTTGATTATGAACCAAACTTTTATATAATCTAAGTTCTTCACAAATCCTTCTATACTCTCCATAAGAACCAAGGACAGGATCTTTCTGTCTCCATAAAGCTTCCCATGTTAAAGAATCAGACAACTTAGTTCGGTCTTCTTCACGTACGGTCCTTACCATTTTTTGTATGTTACTAACACCAAAGACTTTGAGTACAGCTTGAAACTCTTTGGTCTTGCGAGCTGGAAAATATGGTGATAAGATACATTCGTTGTTGCATTTTTTTCTTTGGTGTTTGCATGAAGCACAAGCTTGATGTGTTGATGATGAGTTATTGGAGATTATTGTGGTGTTGGTGTTAGAGATTGGTCTTTGCATCATGTCATGTCCTAATTAGTAATGGAGATTATTGTGGTGTTGGTGTTAGAGATTGGTCTTTGCATCATGTCATGTCCTAATTAGTAAATAACCGAATAAAAAATTTATAAAACAAATATAAACGTTAGTAATCAACAGGATGGGTCCAATATTTTTCGATGTATAACACAAAAAATAATAATAAAAATTATGTCTTATTTTTTTTTAAATAACCGAATTAAATTAAATCTATAAAACAAGTATAAACGCTTGAGATCGAGAGTGCTGATTCAATGTTTTTGGATGTCTAAGACAAAAAGAATAAAATAAATTATCCCTTACTATTTATTAAAAATATTTTTAAAATTTTAATGCCTTTAAAAACCTATAAATCTGTTGGTTTTGAAAATTTTATCTAAAAATATCATTAAATACCCCAAAAATCTTTTTAAAATTAGATCTAAGATATGCTCTTAAATATGTAATGTCCTAAGATATTCTCTTGACCAGTATTGATGATCTATCATGTAATAATATGTAATGTCCTAAGATATTCTCTTGACCAGTATTGATGATCTATCATGTAATGAATTTATGAGATCACATTTCGTGTGTATATATATACATGCATTGAGGAGATAAGAGAAAACATATATTTCATAAGAATAAATAAAGAGTTTGAACATAATTTGGAGAAGAATCATACGAACCTCTAACACAATTGGCTCTTTTATTGTTCGTTCATTTGTGGATTGATAGTAATTGTAAATCATAAGGCTTTATATTTATAATAAGGGATATTGGTTGATTTTTATTGTTAATTCTTAAAAGAAAGATGAATAGTAATGGTGCATAAAGAGTTTGTTTAATGAACAAAAGATTGTTTGGTTAAATGAAAGAAAAAGGTGTTTGGATGAAAGGTGGATTGTGAATTTTTAGGTTACTCATGACAATAATAACTAAGAAATCTATAAACAAAACAAAATTTTAAATATAATTTCAATAAGTTATATAATTGATATTAATAAAGTATTTATTATTACTCACCGGTTTAGGGTTTTGCTATTCATGCATTTCGAAATACTAACTTGGATTTTGAAATTAGTAATCTCAAGAGTCCAAACCAAAGTTAAGTTGTTTGGAACAAAGCATCACCATCAAAAGATGTATAGGTTTTACAAAGGTGTTTTATGTCTTTGGGACAAAGGTGTAATGCATACAAACTGAATTTAGTTAGTTGTTGTCTTTGTAAAGGTGTAAACCTGTGTATCTTTCAAGTGGTCTTTGTAAAGGTGTAAACCTGTGTATCTTTCAAGTGGGTTCAAAGCTGTTCTTACTGGGCACCAGAACCGGCCATAAGGCCAAGTAAGGCAAGCAATGGCCTTCGGCCATATCTAAATATAAAGTATTTTTCGGTCGATTTTTGATGTATGTATATGTTGGCCAGGTTGCTTTTTTCTATTTTTCTACCCGTTTTAGTGTACATTTTTTCTTTAACTATGGATATGCGGGTTTTTTTCGCTTGTGGTCTTAAATTATATAGGACCGACTCTGCAGGCACAATATGCGAACACTTCAGGTGAGAACCAATGCTAAGGAACAACATGTACCCTAAGGAACATGACCAATACTGTAACATTCCTTGTTTTAACTATACAATGCTTCTTATCCTTATTCTTGCATAGAATTTAGGTGAGTAAGGCAATTTTTTGCTGAATATGTATCATGTAAGAAGAGAAACAAAACTTTCAAATGATTAGGATTGGATCACATGAACAGTTTTCGTCCTGTATTGCCAACTATACTCACATCTTCTACCCTCAGGTGTAACCAGTTCCAGGTCATAGATATTTTCCCTATCATCGTGTATATAGGTGAATTCAACTTTTTGCTAAACATGTGTTGTTCATCTATCTTGCCAGAAGAATGTGTTCACAGAACCGGCCCTAAGATGAAACAGATGGAACAAAGCAGAGAATCCTTCTTATTTCAAAATCATCAACTTGGTGAAGAACAAAGTAAAGCTTTCACAGAAAAAGCAATTCTACGAACCATTTTAGATGCTAGGGCTAAACTGCCTACGGGCTCAGATAAGATAAACATGGTAAGCTAGGTGCAAGGCCTCCTCACATATATAAGGTCGCAATCTAAAACGAAAAAATAAACTATTTTATATAATTTTTTGAATTTTGAACCATTTGTTTATATATAAAAATTTGGGTTATCCACCTATTTACACACATGTTGAGTCTTGTAAGACCAATGCATATGAAGAAGATCTCTCAGAGCTGAGATATGGTTACCTCTCAAGGAATAATGTTGGAGATGTGAGGAGAGAAGTTTCCTACAAGACCGTCAAATTGTAAATATTATTATGATTTATGAATAATAGAGTTTAATTACACATTATTTGAACCTATGCCAAAAAGGTTTTTAAAAACATAGGAACAAAAGAGATCGGTCTAATTCGCATGTAACCATAGCGAGTTAAAGCGATAAAGAGAGTTAACTATCTCCTGAATAGAGTAAAACCCCAACGATAAACCAAGTTCAGGAGATAAGAGAGAATGAAACTTCTGAGAGGAAAAAGACCATAACAGTACCAAGACGAAGGATGGGAATCAAACTGAAGATCATAGGACTAAGGAAGACCCTTGAACACTTCAGGTGAGAACCAATGCTAAGGAACAACAGGTAGGCTAAGGAACATAATCAATATTATAAGATTCCTTGTTTTTAACTATACAATGCTTCTTATATATATATATATATATATATTCTTACATGGAACTTAAGTGAGCAAGGCACTTATAGTTGAATATGTATCATGTAAGAAGAGAAACAAACCTTTTAAAGGATTAGGATTAGAGCACATGAAACAGTTCTCGTCTTGTGTTGCCAACTAAACTCACATCTTCTACTCTCAGATACAGCCAGTTCGAGGTCATAGATGTTTTCCCTCTCATTGTGTATAGAGGTAAATTCAACTTTTTGCTAACATGTGTTGTTCATCTACCTTGCCAGAAGAATGTGTTCACATAACCGNAAAAAAAAAAAAAAAGTCAGAGAATTCTCCTTCTTTCAAAATGATCAACTTGGTGAAGAACCAAGTAAAGCTTTAACAGAAAAAGCAATTCTACAAACCAAGTTCTAACATATATAAGGTCTAAACTGCTTGCAGGCTCATATTAATATAAACATGGTTAGCTGGGTGCAAGGCCGATCCTGACATATATAAGGTCGTAATCTAAAACGAAAAAGTAAATTATTTTTATATAGTTTTTTGAATTTTGAGCCCTTTGTTTATACAAAAAAAATTTCGATACTAGGCATATCAAGGATTTCTCTTATCCTTCAATCCTTTGCTTGATCCCTTCCTTCCTTAGGATCTCCGTTGTTTTCTACTCTTGGGGAAACTTCACTCTTGTATTGCACTTTCTTACTAGGCATAACAAGTTTTGCCGAATTTGAAAGTCTAAATTGGTTATACTTCCATGTTGTTTTACCTTTTTTTGGGCATGGGACCATGTAGAAGTTTGTTCTTTGTAACAATCTA
>CM071720.1:24158039-24173351 GCA_036630335.1 Physaria fendleri | reverse complement strand
AAAAAATCTCTTAATTTTCGATCAATTTTTTCCCAATTTGCTGGATCCAAACTATCCATAGATGAATTATGCTCAACATCTATATGAACCCTATTATCATTGCCTTCTTTCTCTTTGTTCTCATTCCTAATTCCATCAGCTTCTCCCTTCTTAGAAGTCTCACAATGTTCATTCTATATTCTAACATCATTATCAATTCCAGCTGTTTCAGAAGATTTTGGTTTTTTGAAATACCTGGAAAAGGATTCTGCTAAAGTTTTTGCTTCTTCTTCCTGTCTTTTCTTCTTATTTCTTTTTTGAGCTCCAGATTCATATCTTGATTTCATCTTTCGTATACTGAAATTAAACTAATTAGTATGTATAATTAGAATATTATTTTATTTTCTAAAAAACAAAAACTGAACGATTGAAAAAAAAATTGTACCTTCTTCAATCTCGAATCGTTGACAGCAGATGATGATGAGAAAAAAAATACCTTATAGAGTTATAGTTATAATTATTCTGATTTTTCTTAGTTAGGTTAGTTTCTAACTTCAATTTTCTATTATTTGATTTTTTGTGGGGCCCATAAGACAAACAAATTTTTCATATTGCCTTTTAATTTTATAAAAGTGACGATGGCGGCTGGCTGATGTAGGTATTTTCTTTTATGTAATAACTATTGTATTGTATTAAGTAGTATTATATATATATATATATATATATATATATTTATAATAAAATTTTTTTGTGGGGTTCCCTAAAATGTGGGATCACATACAAATGTTTTGTTAGAATTAGTATAGGACCGGGCTTGTATTAAGTAGTATTATATATATATATATATATATATATATATTTATAATAAAATTTTTTTGTGGGGTTCCCTAAAATGTGGGATCACATACAAATGTTTTGTTAGAATTAGTATAGGACCGGGCGTGAAAGTCTCATGTCGACCTCTAGGTTCAGTCATCCATGTTTATCACTTATCAGTGTCCATAAAGCTTTGGCCCATAGGTCTGATTCGCTAAGGTTTTAATGGACGCGAACCTGGACACAATATTTTTTTTTCCATACAAATAAGGGTTTTACGGATCAGCCTATTGCGATTAACAAACTTTGCAGGTCGGTTCATTGTGGATTTATGGGCTAACTCACTAATTTTTTTGTAATTAAGTTTTTTTCTTGTACATATGGTATAAGTTGTTATTAATTTTGGATTTCATTAAACATAATTCGAGTTTAATTATAGAAAAAATCAAAGTCAGTACAAAAGAATTTAAACTCGAAAACAACCAAAAATATAAGGTGAACACCATAATGTTTTGGCCAAAAATGTTTATTTTTTGTGGTATTTTTAGAGGGGGTTTTTTTTTTGTGGTATTGGTTGAAAAAACTCATAATTATATTATTAGATGATTTTCGCATCATATCGATATTAGTATTTAAATAATTATATTTGTAATTAGTTTAAATAATATATATCTATCTATATATTAAAAATGGAAGACACTTTTTGTGCCTATTCCAGTAGCCAAACACACGAACTTTTAACCAAGTATCCAAACAATCTGTTTTAAATTATTTGGGTATCTATCTACTACCCTATTAAAATTAAAGTACAAATTTTAGAATTATTCCAGTAGCCAAACACGACATTTCTAAACCTGTAACCAAACATCAGAAAACATTAAATAATTTATTTAATACTTATAATGATATTTATATCGTATTTATTAAGCCTATTAATTTATGGCAAATATTGATAATGTTAAGACATTTCTAAACCTGTAACCAAACATCAGAAAACATTAAATAATTTATTTAATACTTATAATGATATTTATATCGTATTTATTAAGCCTATTAATTTATGGCAAATATTGATAATGTTAAACGGATCAGGTTTAAAACCGAATATTAATCCATTAATACATTCCATGTTTAGGTTATCAATCTCTTTAGTCCGGTAATACATCATAAAACATTAAATAATTTTTCGGATTATTCAGATCGGGTTGTTTTATAATGATTTATAATGATATTTATATCGTATTTATTAAGCCTATTAATTTATGGCAAATATTGATAATGTTAAACGGATCAGGTTTAAAACCGAATATTAATCCATTAATACATTCCATGTTTAGGTTATCAATCTCTTTAGTCCGGTAATACATCATAAAACATTAAATAATTTTTCGGATTATTCAGATCGGGTTGTTCGTATAAAGATTCAGTTCGAAACCGGTTTATACAGATTTTTATAAAAAATTCTAAAAAAAAAAATTTTAAAAAAACTTAAAAAAATAAGTTGAACATTATTTGGGTTTCTCTTGTGGTCTTAATAATTTATTAATAAAGAAAATATACATGATTGGACCAACAAAACCCATACAGATCTTGGTTAAAAAAAATAGCCTTCTTTTCATAGTCCCACATCGGTAGATTGAAAGGCTTTCATTGTTCAAGTGGATTATAAATATAGATATATGTCGTTCATCACCATACAATGTATAAGATTTTGGTTTGATCGGGTTCCAAATTCCGAACCGAAATATGATTGAAATTATTTTCAATTCTGATTGGTTTTCTTACTAATTATGATTCGCTTTCGGTTGAGTGGTTATCAGATCGGTCGGGTTCGAGTTAGGGTTAATCATTTTAATTTGAATGCGAAGAAATATTTTCAATACTATATACATGGTCGGATCTCCTTATTTTTTAACCATTACTATATACATGGCCAGATCTCTTTATTTTTTAACCATTACAGATTTGCGACCATACAAAACATCTTGAAAAATCCAAGTGAAAGTTCTACATTAATATAGGACATTCACACAAAAATAATATTTATGTCTCATAGGATCGAAGAAATATGAACTATAAAAAAACATTTATGGTGGTTTCACTTAATATTCATCTTAATACACGCTGACTTTTTAAACTCCACATATTTTTAAATGCCTAAAATTGTGAGTGATTCTCAGTATCTCACTAACAACATTTCTCCTAATTTTAGCTCTTTTTTTTTTTTTTTTTTTTTTTTTGTCTATGTAAAACTCTACATATTTTTAAATGTCTAAAATTGTGAGTGATTCTCAATATCTCTTATTAACAACATTTCTTCTAATTTTAGCTGATTAAGTTAATCCAAATATTTTAGTAGGTGAGCTGTTATATCTCTTAGATTAGTTATTTTAATATTTTTATTAAGTTAATTAATATTAACATCTTATTTTAATGTATATTTTGTTCTTAGATGTTTTGGGTGAATTGTCAATATCAGTTGTGTGGAAGAATTTGAGTCTCATAATGAACCGGTCAAGAATATCGTATAATTAAAGGAGGAAGAGTATGAACTTTCACACATATATATCAATATATGTAACTAAATTTTATTCATATATATATATATATACATATTTTTAAATTACATATTTTTAAATGTCTAAAATTGTGAGTGATTCTCAATATCTCTTATTAACAACATTTCTTCTAATTTTAGCTGATTAAGTTAATCCAAATATTTTAGTAGGTGAGCTGTTATATCTCTTAGATTAGTTATTTTAATATTTTTATTAAGTTAATTAATATTAACATCTTATTTTAATGTATATTTTGTTCTTAGATGTTTTGGGTGAATTGTCAATATCAGTTGTGTGGAAGAATTTGAGTCTCATAATGAACCGGTCAAGAATATCGTATAATTAAAGGAGGAAGAGTATGAACTTTCACACATATATATCAATATATGTAACTAAATTTTATTCATATATATATATATATATACATATATATAAATTTTATAAGCTATTGGCTTTTTTTTGGATTAATCGGTATCTTGGATGAACGGCTTTGCCAACCAGACTAATCTGGGCCGGGGTCTATAGCATGTAATACGGTCCCCTCCCCAGGCATCCCTCGAACTCGTTGCCTTCAATATGCAGCACTAATTACAGGCGGTAATACCACTAGCCCAAGGAAATTTGGGTAAACCTTTATTATTGAATGAATGTGTTATTTGCGTTTTAAAAAGAAAAGATCAAGTCATGCATAAAAAATCTTTAGTTTCTCTAGTTTTCAAGTGTTTTTCTTCTGTTGGCTTACCCAAGCAGACCAAAGAGATGTTCGCATTAACAATTATAGGTCAGCTCGATATAGAAGTTTGCAAAGTTCCAACCTTTGAGGTTGCTAGTTGCTTTTTGGATCTACTACATGGTCGTCTAGCGTAATGTACGCCTTAGGGAGTCCGTTTGCTCTAACCAGCAAAGGCGATTACACAATGTCTTTGATGAGAAATCCAAAGACACCATTGGAAGCAAAAACCATAGCATAAAGGGTAGTAAGATTTAAGCAAAGAAAGACCAATACTTTACTCTTCAATATTGTTCATAGGTATCAATAGAGAATGAAGAAAGAAAAAAAAAAGAAACTATCATTCGAACGCCCATTTATTCTCTTCGCGAACCTCAGCTTCTTCCTTAGTTGTGTAATCGTTCTTTATGTTGAAGATTGCACGTACCTGCTCTGGAGTTTTGCCTCTCATCATATCAGCCACAGCATTGCACGTTAGGTCCAGAAGTTCACTGATGTGCAGAAAATTAGCCGCCTGCATAATCAAAGATTCAATTACTCGAAATAAACCCTAACAGCAACATAAGATCGCAGAAATTTACAATCAAAAACCCTAATTCATCCATGTAATCAGGGGTTTCTAATAACAAAATACTAACCATGATGAGACTGAAGAGTGTAGGCTGATCAACTTTGACGAATTCTTCATCCCATTTCATAAGTGATTCGTCTTTGTTGTTGGGATCAGCGTCATCAATGTGTTTCTTGAGGTATTCGATAACCTTTGCTAAGATAGCTCCGGTGACATTATCAAGCGGGATTGCTTCATTGGCGCAATCATCTTCAATCATGTGTTTGAACGTCAGAGACTTCATCGCTACAGCTTCATCGACCTCGAAGGTTTCACCATCAGAGCTTTTGAGGATAATTTTCTTGGAAGTCGCCATTGTTGCAAATAGGCGTATGAGGTATTTGTGCCGTATTTATAGAACTAAAGTCGGTTTAATTAAAGAAAAATCTAATACTATTAAATATGTAAAAAAGATAAAATTAATTAAGAATCTAAATATTTTAAATTATTAGATATATTCAATATCTTGATGATATGATTAAAATCATTTTTATCCAATGATTTCAGAAAATTCAGTTTATCTATCATATGTTTTAGTACTAGCAAAAATCCACATTTATTTGTACTAAATAATTATCAAAGATAAATGTAAACTATTAATTGGAATACTTTATCACTATTGCCTTATTTATTTTCTATGTACTATTTAGATAAATAAAATTTTGAATATTTAAATTATAGTATTATCTTTAAGTACCAAAGTCATCAATAATTTATTAATTAAAAAAATATTTATTATGTTTAGATTTATATTTAATTTTATATTTTAAATTAATAATTAATATTAGATTCATCATTATCCAAAATATTTATTTTTTTATCATCATCTAAAATATTGAATTAATCAAACAAAAATCTAGATAATATTTGCTATGAAATTAAAATTCATAATCATTCATTATATTGTGATTTTTGCATATGGAGATTTAACATTATAGGTTATATAATGTTAAATATAATGAATGATTATGAATTTTAATTTCATAGCAAATATTATCTAGATTTTTAGTTTATTAATTCAATATTTTAGATGATGATAAAAAAAAGTAAATATTTTGGATAATGATGAATCTAATATTAATTATGAAATTAAAATATACAATTAAATATAAATCTAAACATAATAAAAAAAAATTTAATTAATAAATTATTGACGATTTTGGTACTTAAAGATAATACTATAATTTAAATATTCAAATTTTATTTATTTAAAATAGTACATACAAAATAAATAAAACAATAGTGATAAAGTATTCCAATTACTAGTTTACATTTATCTTTGATAATTATTCAATACAAATAAATGTGGATTTTTGCTATTACTAAAACATATGATAGATAAACTGAATTTTCTAAAATCATTGGAAAAAATGATTTTAATCATATCATCAAGATATTGAATATATCTAATAATTCAAAATATTCAGATTCTTAATTATTATGTGATTACTTGAACTATATATGTTATAAATAATTAAAATATTATTATCATATATTCAAAATATTAAATAAGAAAATATACAATATAAATATTAACTGATAAAATTTAAAATAAAAATATATTATGAATTAAAATAATAGAAAAAGAAGAGTTCATCAATAATTACTCTTATAGAAATTTTTTTTAATTGTTTATAACTTTAAATATATATTTAGAAATAATATATTTTTATTAAGTAAATCATAATTATAGATAAACATTAATTTTGGATAAGCTTTAAAATAAATTTAAAAATTATAATTATCCGTAATTAAATATGATTTATCAACTTATTTTAAATCATAATGGCATATTTGTAAATATCTTTCATGAGAGTGATTCTCATTAAGACACCTAAGATTTTTTTATTCTCAATAATATATAGGAGATTTATGAGATGTTTTCTAAAAACAGTCTATAATTTTTGGAAAAATGAATAATTTGCAACACATTCTTTTCACGAAAATAGTTAATTTTGAAAACCAAATAGAAATAAATTAAAAGGTTTAGAAAACTTATATTAAAAAAATAGAGGGTCAGTGCGATCCACAGGGTTTATAAATTAATTAAATTATTTAAATAATTCTATAATTATAAATTAGTAATTATAATTAGATAAATTTGTTTTTTCTTAAAATATTACAACCAGTTGTCAGAACTTTTATACGAGTTAAAATTATAATTAGATAAATTTGTTTTTTCTTAAAATATTACAACCAGTTGTCAGAACTTTTATACGAGTTAACACCGTTTAATACATATTTATCAAACGTAAATTTTGCTTAGTTAGATGATTAAATGGCGATGACGTGCTGAGTTTATTAAAACGATGTAGTTTTAGTATCAAATCAATTTTAAACAAAACGATGAGTTTTAGAAGTTTGGGGGAAAATTAAAATTTCGAATCCCTAATTATATTTTCTCGACAAAGCGAACAAAGCGATGAGTTTTAGAAGTTTGGGGGAAAATTAAAATTTCGAATCCCTAATTATATTTTCTCGACAAAGCGACGATCAGTGAGAGATCGAACGCCCGTAGTAAGATCTTATCGAAGATGGATTGAATTACAAAATTTTCGACCGAAAAGAGAAAGACAAAAGATTTCAAATCCTACATAGCAAACTTTTTGTTAAAAATAGAATAAAATAATCAAAAACCATTGAAATAAGAAACATATTAACGAGTCGGTTGATCTGTAAAGTAACAAACCATTAGAGCAATCATGTAGAAATGAAAGAGAGAGAGAGGAAAACCCTTCATGAATAAGCAAGGAAAAATTCAAACCAATATTTTTGAGTCGCGATTAAAACTGAAATTAGGATTTTTTACTTACCTCATTTTTCTCGATGAAGCTCTTTGTCGTCTTTCCCTCTTGTGTTTCGCCATCAGTGTTCGATCTCTCTGTCGGCTCGTCTCCTTTCGTATCGCTCTCTTTGATTTTGTTGTCGCCATCAGTGTTCGATCTCTCTGTCGGCTCGTCTCCTTTCGTATCGCTCTCTTTGATTTTGTTGATGTATTGATCAAATTAGGGATTCCAAATTTATTGTTTCATTTTATAATTGATTTAACCCAAGGGACAGTAAAACTATATCGTTTTAATAAACTTGACACGTCATTGCCACCAATCATCTCATTACATATGTCAATCGGTGTTAACACGTATGTAAAAATTGAAATAATTTGTAGTAGTTTAGGTAATTACCTAAAATCATTATAATGATTTTGAATTTTCAAGAGATAGTAAAAATATTTCGTTTAATAAAACCAAATGGTTATTTTTGTATCGCATTAGCAACTAGCTAAGAATTAAACATATATATGTATATAAATATATAAATATATATATATATATATATTCATATATAATCATATAAGAAGAAAAGATGAAATATTTATATTCTCACTGAGAAAGAGTTTTACACATACACTATACATATATACATATATATTATATTATTTTATGGGATATAGAGAGAAGACAGTAGTAATTCGTAGGTAAATAGATTGTTTTCTCTTAAAATATTTGTAAACTATCATTACAAATATTATTTAATATCTATAAAAAATCCGCCCATGAATATTCAAATCACTGATCAGTGCAAGTCTACCTAATTATAATTCATAATTTAGCATATATTTTCGACTATAAACGTGGATATTAGCTATTACTAAAACCACTGCATTTTCTTAATCAGAATTGGAAAACAAAATGATTTTAACCTTATCGAATATGGAATATCTATTTATTCAAATTTTTTTTGAAAGAATGTTAAATTTTATTCCTAAAAAAAAACCGTTCAGAACATACAGATAACCAATTCAGAACAAACTCTGAGGTTAACAAGAGAACAGAACAGAACAAACTCTGAGGGGTTCTAACAATATTTTATGCATAAATTTTACATTAACTAATATTTAGAATTCTACCAAGATACTTCAATTTTTTCTTGGATTGGAAAGAATCCATTATAATTTCTTAAGAATTAATAATTATTTTATTACATTCTCACACAATTACATAACTCATTTATCGATATTTTTTTTACAATTATGGTTAATTAACGGTTATAATTGATAATTTTTCTAACCGTAATCGATATATTTTACATCGGTTACGGTTTAATTTTGCGCATGTCTAACTAGGGATGTGTATTTCGGGTTTCGGGTTGGGTTTTTCGGGTACATATAAAACGTAACCGAAATATGATTGAAATGATTCCGAATCCGAACCGAAAAATGATTGAAATGATCTCATAACGCTTACCATTGTAGAAATAGGTCAAATAAGACTTATCGTCTACCGGATTAGCGAGAGGGATATAATGAGTTTCAACTGACGCTAAGAACTGCCTTGTCATTTCCTGGTAAAGATCACAATGATAAGCGAAGTTCCCAAGACCAATCTTTGCTAGCATGTCCATAACAGGCTCACGTATCCCTAAATTGTTCAGAAGCCTACAACAGAAATACATGGTTGGGGAGATCTCCATATCCAGCAACGCGTTGTAGCAAACTATGTGATAGTCTGCCCAATGACAAAGGTCATGACGCTGTTCGTAACTCGGCATCAAAACCAATTCCTCTTTAGTTAGCTTAGTCGATTCTGCAGTTGTATGGATATGGATTGGATGACCAGGCTGATGAGTCTAGGTGGCATTGTGGCGCTTAGCCTGAGAGCTATTGGAAGAGAAACTAGACGTAGGCATTGATGGTGAAGGGGAACCGAAGAGGATGCTAGAATAGGTTTCTAAGGGTTTCTTGGTGAATCACTGATGATATCTCAACTTCTGTTTATGAAAAACGAAGTAGCATTTAAGAGTATTTATAGGATCAAACAGATTCCTCGAATTTTGCATAAATATCCCATAATTCGCTCGGGCATTTAAACGAGAGGGAATATATTTGCAGATTCGAGCTTATCTTATCCCAAGTTGTTGGGAATTGTTTATCCTGACGAAATACCAAAGGGACCGATCGAATTTGATTTAATTCGGTCGGGCTATCCCTAAAAAAATACTACTCCGATCTCTCATAAACACTAAATTTTCTAAGATTAGCTAGAGGATATAGAAAGATATGTACAGGATAAAGGGGTTCCTCCCATTCAGCGCTTTGTTTATCGTCTTTCAGTTAGACGTAGGAAATAGATCATCCTGGCTGGGAAGGTTTTTTAAGGTTAACGATATCGAATTTGGTTATGTCAGTGTCTACAAGGTAAGGTTTTAAACGGTGACCGTTTACGACGAATTCATCGCCAGATGCAGTCCATAATACGAAAGCTCCGTAAGGGCGTACTGCTTTTATTGTATAAGGGCCAGACCACCTTGATTTCAGCTTTCCAAGGAACAACTTAAGTGGGGAATTATACAAAAGGACCATATCATTTGGTGCAAAGGTTTTTGGTAAAAAATTTCGGTCATGATACGCTTTCGTGCATTCCTTGTAAATTCTCGAATTTTCGTAAGCTAGATGCCCAATTTCATCAAGCTCATTCAACTGAATAAGGCGTCTTTCAGCGACCGGTTTGATGTCAAAATTTAGAGTTTTAAGTGTCCAGGCAGCTTTATTCTCTAGTTCTACAGAAAAGTGACAAGTTTTACCATATACTAAATGGAAGGGAGTGGTTCCTAGAGGTTTCCTAAAAGCTGTCCTCTAGGCCCATAGGGAGTCATCTAGTTTAAAGAACCAATCCTTTCTAGAAAAATTGACGGTCTTTTGCAAGATGCTCTTAATTTTTCTGTTAGAAATTTCGACTTGACCACTTGTCTGAGGGTGGTAAGGGGTAGCAACTTTATGACGCACACCGTTTTTGTGTAGTAGATTCGTGAAAATCTGATTAATAAAGTGCGATCCTCCATCACTAACCACAACTCTCGGAACTCCAAAGCGTGGGAAGATGATTAATTTAAACAACTTTATTACAGACTTAGCATCACTTTCTTTACAAGGTACTGCCTCAACCCATTTAGATATATAATCAACTGCGACTAAAATATACTTATAATCATTCGAATCGTGGAATGGCCCCATGAAATCTATAACCCAAACATCAAAAACTTCAACTTCCAAAATAAAATTTTGGGGCATTTCATTTCTTTTATTGATATTCCCTTGTCGCTGGCAGTTATCTCACCTTGAAACAAAGGCGTTAATGTCTTTGAACATAGTGGGCCACCAGAAACCAGCCTGCAGGACCTTTGAGACAGTTTTAAATGTTGCAAAGTGCCCAGCGTAAGAGAACTATGGCAACTCTGGATGATACCTAGGACCTCTCTCTCTGTAACGCATCTCCGGAATAAACCGTCGGAACATCGTCGATAGAGATAGGGTTCATCCCAAACGAACCTCATGATTTCTCGCAGGAACTTTTTCTTTCGATATCCTACGAAATTTGCCGGTGTTTGTTCAGCTGCGAGATAGTTCGCGTATTCTGCAAACCATGGTATTTCTGGTGGATTTGCAACTTTAATTGCATAGCATTCTACTCTCTCACTTTTGCCAATAACATAGAGGTTCTCTTCTACCAGACTATCTTTTAAAGTCGTTTCTTCCTCTATTCTCATTCTTGATAAGTGACCTGCCACGCCGTTTTCGATCCCCTTCTTATCTCTTATTTCAAGATCATATTCTTGTAACATGAGGATTCATCGAAGGAGACGAAGTTTAGCATCTTTTTTTGTTAGGAGATATTTGAGTGCTGCATGATCAGGATGCACTATTACCTTTGATCCTACTAAGTAAGATTTAAACTTTTCAAAGGCAAACAGTACCACTAATAAATCCTTTTCTGTAGTAGCATAATTGCACTGTGCCTCGTCAAGGGTCCTACTAGCATAATAGATCACATGGAGCTTTTTATCCTTTCTTTTCCCTAGAACTGCTCCCACTGTGTAATCACTAGCATCTGTCATGATTTCGAATGGCAAATCCCAATCAGGTGGTTGTATCGAATGGCAAATCCCAATCAGGTGGTTGTACTATTGGTGCGCTAACAAAGGATCCTTTAATCGTGTGAAATGATTCCAAGCATGCATCATCAAATTCGAATTTCACGTCCTTGCATAGCAGTTGTGTCAATGGCCGAGAAATTTTAGAAAAAGTCCTTAATGAATCTTCTGTAGAAACAAGCATGACCGAGGAAATTTCTGATATCTTTATCCATTTTAGGCGGTTGAAGACTCATCATAACATCGATATTTGCTTTATCTACCTCGATCCCTTTCTCTAAAATCTTATGTCCTAAGACTATTCCATCTTTGACCATGAAGTGGCACTTTTCCCAATTTAGTACTAAGTACTTTTCCTTACAACCCTGCAAGACTCTGTCTAAGTTTTCTAGGCAATCAGTAAAGGAGGATCCGTAAACTGAAAGTCATCCATGAAGACTTCTATAATTTCTTCTATCATATCCGTGAAGATAGACATCATACAACGCTGAAAGGTAGCATGAGCGTTACATAATCCAAATGGCATCCGTCAGTAGGCAAATGTATCGTACGGGCATGTAAAAGTGGTTTTCTCCTGATCAGCTGGGTGGATAGGGATTTGAAAGAACCCTGAGTACCCATCGAGAAAACAGTAATAGGGATGGTTTGCTAGGCGCTCGAGCATCTGGTCTATAAAAGGAAGAGGGAAATGATCTTTCCTTGTCGAGTCATTCAGTTTCCTATAATCTATACACATCCTGTGTCCAATTACTCTTCTAGTGGGTATCAACTCATTGTTCTCATTCTTAATGACACTAATCCCTCCCTTTTTAGGAACTACATGGACCAGCAGTAATAGGGATGGTTTGCTAGGCGCTCGAGCATCTGGTCTATAAAAGGAAGAGGGAAATGATCTTTCCTTGTCGAGTCATTCAGTTTCCTATAATCTATACACATCCTGTGTCCAATTACTCTTCTAGTGGGTATCAACTCATTGTTCTCATTCTTAATGACACTAATCCCTCCCTTTTTAGGAACTACATGGACCAGACTTACCCATTTACTATCAGAGATAGGATATATCACCCCGGCTTTCTGAAGTTTAAGAATCTTACCCATTTACTATCAGAGATAGGATATATCACCCCGGCTTTCTGAAGTTTAAGAATCTCTTTTTTTACTACATCTTTTAGATTAGGGTTTATTCTTCTTTGATGTTCTATAGAAGTCTTTGATTCATCTTCAAGGTATATCCTATGCATACATAGTTCTGGGGAAATTCTAGGTATGTCCTCCAGTGAATAACTGATGGCTTTTCGATGCTTTTTAAGAATGCCTCGTATTTGAACATATGATCGTTATTAAGCCCGAAGTTTACTATTACTGGGAAAGTGGAATTCTGTCCTAAAAAGATGTACTTAAGATCGGAGGGTAATTCTTTAAGTTCAACCTTTGGTGCTTTGTCTTCGCTCCAAGGATCATCATCTAGTTCTATAGAAGTCTTTGATTCATCTTCAAGGTATATCCTATGCATACATAGTTCTGGGGAAATTCTAGGTATGTCCTCCAGTGAATAACTGATGGCTTTTCGATGCTTTTTAAGAATGCCTCGTATTTGAACATATGATCGTTATTAAGCCCGAAGTTTACTATTACTGGGAAAGTGGAATTCTGTCCTAAAAAGATGTACTTAAGATCGGAGGGTAATTCTTTAAGTTCAACCTTTGGTGCTTTGTCTTCGCTCCAAGGATCATCATCTATCTTCTTGTGTTTACCCATGGGGTTTTCAATGGTAGGTGGTTCTGGAAGAGCTCGAAATTTTCATTGAGCCCGATCGTATTAGAAACGATTCGCTCAGGTTCTATAGTTGATCCCAATTCCTCTTCTTCGTTTTTGCTTAAAAGCATTAACTCCATTTCTTCCTTTAGCATATTGACATTAAAAGGGTCATATATAGACAAATCATTAACTATATCATTTGTTCCCTCAGTAACATCTCTTACCAAGAAGGTCTGTCCATCAAATGTGGGTTGCTTAAGCATTTGATCCATTTCAAATTTCATGACGATATTTCCGAGATGGAGTTCGATCCGTCCCTTTTTAACATCAATCATGGCGCAACTGTGTGATATACCGAATATTTGTCCAGTTTTTAGGTAGATTTTTGGTGTTTTTTAGAATAGTTTTCTTTCTTTTTTTCTTTTAATACTTTTCAGGTCAAAAGTGAGTTCTGAGACCACTATACCGAAAGGAAGGACAGAGCAGAAATCAAGCGTTTTAAAGGATTATGGATGCATTCGGAGGCTTAAGTGCGCTGAAGCAACCAAGATTGGAGATTTCTGAAAGATTTCGAGAAGACTCTATAAAAACGGTCGGGCGCCTATGCAACGCTCGGGCTCAAGACTATTTCTGAAGATTCAACTACTTAACTTGCGGATCAAAGAAAAGGGCTTCTAGAAGACTAGAGCCCGACTGTTTTGTGATGCATCGGTCAGGCTCCCTAAGGCGGATTAATAGAAGCTAGGGTTAGGGCGAAGATGTACGCCCTAAGTAGATAAACACTAGGAATCTTCGAGAATTAGGAATATTCCACAGAGCCCGAGCGAATTTTGTTGCATCGGTCGGGCGCTCGAAACCCTAGGAAGAATCTCGAACTCCATCTGATCTTATAAACAAAGGCTCTCAGACCCATTGTAATCATAACTCAAAATCGACGAAAAGTAATAAAAAAAGGTTGTTTTCTTAGTTCTTAGTTTTAGTAGTCTTAGGGAAATCCCATAGGGATTTGGGGAGAAGCTCCTCTAGGGCAAAAGTCCCTATGAGCAAATACTCTCCAGTGGGGGGGGGGGTAACGATTCAAGTTGTAAATCAATCCTAAACAAGTAGACTAACACTTATCTAACATCAATTTCAACTTTCTATCACCTTATTATCACAAAAATCGAACTTCCTAAAAACCACCTATTTTCGGATTTTTTCGAAATTTTGCACTAACCGTTAGTTTTGTCGGAAATAAGTAGATAGGCGGATAGAGGAGAAGAAATTAAGTGAATTGGGGCTTTGAATCGTAAGTTTTGGTTAAGAATTGAAGATTTGAGGAAAGAAAAGGGGTTTGCGGCGGTTTTGGAGCTCTAGCGAATTCGATCGAGCTCCCTAGGGTTTTTATAAAACTGGAAAGAAGACACGGTCCGAGCGATTGATACTTAAATCCTCGGGTGCCTACCTGCCCGAGGGTTTTGTCACAGCCCGACCGAATTTATGGTTTTTCTCTCGTTCTTCGCTTTATTCCACGTAGTTTGTTTTAACACTTCCTTGAAACGTTGTTTTGTATTTAAAAACTGAAAAAGAAAACAAAAAGTTAAGGTGAAAACAATGCAGGTAATGGGTTACCTCCCACTAAGCGCTAAGTTTATCGTCTTCAGCCAGACGTTTCGGTTTCTCATGCTGAACCGGAATCATCAGCTCACTATTGCGAGTTTCAGGAATTCGTGGTGTGGAATTTCCTTGGTCCTCCATATCCTGAGCATCTTCATTCCGGGTGCGTTTCTTTTGATGGTTTTCAAGACACTCGATCAGTCCGAAAAGAAATGACTCATATGCTCTAATGGATCTTCTCCGGAGAGTCCTCGGAACATGTCACTTCCGATTAGAATAGTTTTATTTCTTTTCTTTTTCTTTTAAGACTTTTTCAGGTCAAAATGAGTTTCGAGAGA
>CM071720.1:24135262-24146039 GCA_036630335.1 Physaria fendleri | reverse complement strand
ATAAGTGTACTAGAATAACCAAGGTCGAATGAAGAAAGAAGGGGAAATACAAACAACCGAGAGAGTTAATGGGAAGTCGAGGAAACAGTAAAGTGAAAGTATGAACGGAAGAAAACTGAAAAAAAAAAACTACTAAAATCTCGGAAGGACGTACAACCTCTCTACTCAATCTAGATTGGTAACGGTAAGGGTATTTCATTTTGGTTTGATAAATGGACTAACCTTGGGACTCTATATGATTTTTTTGGAGATAGGGGCATGTGATGTGCTCTAAGTTTTACCCCAAATATTTTCCGCAAGTATACGATATACCGCAATAGTACATAAGGATCGATCCCACAGATATCAAGGCACTTCGTGAAAATAAGCTTTCGTAAAGAAATCTAGAGTTAGGAGAAAATATAAATTGGGGGTTTATGAGTGTAGAGTTACTGCAATTAAATCTAAACGGTAAAACTAATATGATAAAAACGTTAATAATCGGGGGTTCTAGGGATTCTCGCAACTAAGGTCAAACAACTATTCAAGAACTTAACTTGATTTCTTTTGTTAAGAATCTTGATTTTATTGTTATATATCCTAATATTTACATGTATTGATTCAACTTTGTTGACAGACGGTGCGGATCAGTTGGTACCGCGCCGCACCATTCGACCAAAAGGTCATGGGTTTGAGTCACCAAAGTGGAAACACTTAAAATGCGTTAAAAAAAAAAAAAGTTTGTTCTTCCACCCCGGAATATATTTATTGTTATACTCTTGCTCACAAAACAGTCAGTATGGCCGAGTGGTCTAAGGCGCCAGACTTAAGTTCTGGTCCTCTGATGAGGGCGTGGGTTCAAACCCCACTGCTGACAATTTTTTTTAATATTATTTTCCACTAGAATTTTTCACTCTATAGTCACAACCAACATTGCTTACATGTTTTAAAACTTTTTATGCATTCTACACCTTGCTTTTTTTTTTGGTAAATCAAACCTTACATATTCTAATCTGAACTAAATATACATCATCTAACTAAAATAAGACCTAGCATCAGAGCCAGGCCTCCCATAAACCAACCAAAGCAATCATGCTTTAGGCCACATTTTTCACCATTCTAGTAATTTTTCGTATGAGTTTTTATATTCTAATAATTGTGCTTTCGTCAGTTATGTACTTAAGAATACAAGTGTGTTGTTTCTATTATAACAAGTGATGATGGATAACTACGAAAAATCCCATCATTATTTACAGAAGCAATAGATCCAAATTGAAAACTCATCTAATTTCATTGGAGTCAAAGAATTTTAATTAGCTTTAAAAAATATGTATTCAATTCCACTTTGGTCGTACACTGTATTATACATAACCATAGAAGCACCTCAGACTTGGTGTGAAGAGGACAGAAACGAGTATTAAGAGGTTTGCACGTACTCTCTTTGCCGACTTTAAAATAATTAAATAGAATTTAAAAAGGTAGCTAGAGAAAGTTATTATACAATTTAAATCAAAAAAATAAATAAATAAGAAGTTGTTAT
This sequence comes from Physaria fendleri, assembly GCA_036630335.1. Taxonomy (NCBI): domain Eukaryota; kingdom Viridiplantae; phylum Streptophyta; class Magnoliopsida; order Brassicales; family Brassicaceae; genus Physaria; species Physaria fendleri. Next base: position 24,144,520 of record CM071720.1, on the reverse strand, counting down.
ACGTTATACTCTTTCTTTTTTTTTGTTAATAATAAAGATGTATAATTGCTACAATTTATATTCTTGGATTCATTGTGCAACTGAAGAGTTTTATCATCCTCTTCAATATTTTGTCTTTTTTTTTTTTTTGGGGTCAAGCTCTTCACTATTTTCCCCCCTCGAATATACCATTTATATTTATTCTCCAAATTGTATCGTCTATAAAATTGAAAATTATTTTATAGGTATATAATATATTATTGTCAACAATATATTTATATAATAAGAAGCCCCAAAATATTTGAAAAAAATGTCTTAGTTTTTTTTTTCTTAAGAAAATATATAAAAAAAAAATATTTTTCAGTATAAATATCACATTTAGCAAGCATTAAAAACTGGCTCTGATCTTCTTTCCAGTAATTGCTTGAGTTACAATAATTATATTCCGAGTGGAAGGATAAAGAGCATTAACAAAACCCATTTTCTAAATTTATCTAAAAGCTAATTATTAAATAACAAAAGCTGTAATTCTAAAAAACTACAACACCATAAATAAATACATGAAATTTAGATAAAAATAAAAAATAACAAATATAGAAAGAACAACTAAGCTAACAAAGAATTGAAAAAAAAAAGGAAAAAAAAAAAGAAAAAACGAAAAGAAGTTATAACTTAATAACGTATCTGTTGTTAAATCTGTTTGAATCGTTCTTACAGAAAAACAAATCGTTACAAAAGTCAATTTGGGTTCCCACGAAACTGTGGGGCCCGCAATCAGGTCTTTTTCACATAATTTAATCTCTTCCTCCCTTAATTATTTCAACTTTTGTTAGAAAGATTTTTTCATTTCCGTAAGAAAAATGTCTAAATGAAAGATTTTTTTTTGTTTTTGGTCTGAAAATTTCAGGAGAAGACGATGGTCAAGAATTGGTTAACATGTGTCTCCACGGGCTGTTTATCTTCAGGAAAAGACAAAAAACATCAAGTTAGTTTCTTTAAATCTTTTTTCCTAATCATGATTATGTAATCTAATCATAGATTGTTAATTCTTTTGGTTTTGTCTTGTTCATCAAGAAATCTGAAAAACCAAAGAAGAAATGGTCATTTGGGAAACAAAAAAGTAGAGAATCTTTTGAATTCCCTATAGAGGAAACTCTTCCACCTGTTGTTGACCCTTCTCCATCTTCTATTCATGGCCCTCCTCCTACGCCTCCTCCCTTACCGGATTTCGCTCCTCAGCCATCATTACCACCACCATCTCCTCCTCCTCAGGCGGCGGCATCTGCCTCTGATGATCAATATGATGAAGCAAAGACAAGACAAGCTTTGGCTATTGCATCTGTTGTTGCAGCTGAAGCAGCTGTTGTTGCTGCACATGCGGCTGCAGAAGTTGTGCGTCTCACAACTCCGCAGCCAACACCTCAGATTGAGGAATCAAAGGAGGAAATTGCAGCAATCAAGATCCAAAATGCATACAGATGTTACATGGTATATATACAACAAAAAAAGATTCATTAGTTTGTCTTATTAAGAGGTATTTAGACTAATTTTTTGGGGGGTTGTTTTATTTCTTAGGCGAGACGGACTCTACGTGCGTTGAGAGGAATGGCCAGGCTTAAAAATTTGCTGCAAGGAAAATATGTTATAGGCGAGACGGACTCTACGTGCGTTGAGAGGAATGGCCAGGCTTAAAAATTTGCTGCAAGGAAAATATGTTAAAAGACAAATGAATGCGATGCTTAGCTCAATGCAAACTCTTACACGTTTACAAACTCAATTCAAGCGAGAAGGAATCGATTAGCTGCAGAGAACAAAACTCGTCACAGGCTGATCCAACAAAAGGGTCATCAGAAAGATAATCAGAATCAGAATTCGGTAACTTATCTTCCATTACCTTTTTTTTACCGCACTTTATCAACTCAGGCCGGTCCAAACATTTTCACATGTCTTAAACAAAAATATATATATATATATATATATATATATCTTTTATTTTTATTTTTTAGAAAAAAAAATAATATAAAAATATTGATTCCTACTTAATAAAATTATTTCTAAAAATGCCACGAATTTAAAATGAATGAGTAAAAAATGCTTTTAAAACATATAATATTTAAAAAAATATCTATAAAATATCTTTAAACTTTGTATGATCTAGGCCGCTACCTAAATTGTCTATCCTCTGTAAACCAAGGTTCTTTAGACGAAAGATTAACCGAGAGCATAAACTTAGGATCTCTAAATGTTTTTGAAGTTTTTTAAAACTATTATAAGATACTTTGTATTAAACTTAAGTTTTTTTTTCTTTGTCATCTAGTCTAGGGGTTCTTGGGTTCAAACTCAGGTGGTGTTATTCGAATCAGAGGTTACCCACCATACTTCATACTATTAACTTAAGTTTTAGGAGCAGTTTTTAAAGGCTGAATTTAATTTTATGATTTAGACCATACTTTTAAGTTTGACCGGCCAATTAAATGGTGTTGCAGGCTATAGCGGGAGATTTTGATTCGAGCAATAAATCAAAGGAACAGATTGCTGCAAAATCCGTGTATCGAAAAGAAGCTTCTGTGAGAAGAGAGAGAGCTTTAGCATATGCTTATAGTCATCAGGTATATCTATAAGCTTAATAACATCAACATTGTTTAAAATTGTTAATATTCATATAGATTAACGTTAGAAAATAAAAACAGCAAACATGGAGAAACACTTCAAAACCTCCACACCAAACTTTAATGGAAACAAACACAACAGATTGGGGTTGGAGTTGGCTTGAACGATGGATGGCTTCTCGTCCATGGGATCCTGAATCCAACGAATATCAAGTCTCTGTCAAACGCGAAAACAGTATCAAGACTTCTCCTGCAAGATCTACTAAGACAGTAAAGTCAATGAGTCAAGGTTCTATCCAATGGCCTCCAATGAACAATGATGCCAAGAGCCAAAAGAGGCACAGTATTGGATCATCCTTGAATATTAAAGATGATGAGAGTGTTGATAGTTCGTCATCTCGCAGAAGTTCCTTGGATAATACTCAAACTGTGAAACCTAAGGTTAGTGTGGTAACAAACAAAAACAGTAATGCACAACCTGTGAAAGCAAAGACTAATGTGGGAACAAAAAGAAACGTGGATAACAAGCAAGATTTGAAATCAAAGTCTAACGTTGGAACAATGGGAAATGTGGAGTCTAAGGCTAGTGTGGGAGCAAAAGGAAACTTGGGTAACAAGCAACCTTTAAAATCTAAGTCTAGCGTGGGAACAACGGGAAACTTGGGGTTAGTGTGGTAACAAACAAAAACAGTAATGCACAACCTGTGAAAGCAAAGACTAATGTGGGAACAAAAAGAAACGTGGATAACAAGCAAGATTTGAAATCAAAGTCTAACGTTGGAACAATGGGAAATGTGGAGTCTAAGGCTAGTGTGGGAGCAAAAGGAAACTTGGGTAACAAGCAACCTTTAAAATCTAAGTCTAGCGTGGGAACAACGGGAAACTTGGCTAACACGGCAGATGTGGGAACAACAAGCAACTTAGCTTGGCAAAAGAAGAAGGTTTCGTCGTCTGATAAGAAGAAACCTCCGCAGGTTGTACAGCCAAAGAAGAAGGTTTCAGCTGCTGCTTCGCCTGGAAAAACTAAGATATTGTCGGATTCAGACAAGGTTGCTACAGATGGAGAGAAGAAGAAAAGAAATGGTGGTAGCAGTTAAGTTAAACCAAAGTGATAACCTTATCTATTTATAGACTAAGAGGTTGCTTTGGTGATGACTAAAAAGTGTATTTTGGAGACATTATTTTGATTCTTTTCTTTGGTGAGTATAAATGATGTATATTTGTTTCGGTTGTTTTCTTACTTTTCTGGTGTGTTATTTTCTTTTTTATAATTTTTTTTTCTAAAAAATGAAACCTATTTATTCCACATTATATTTTGGTGTTATACCTGGTCAAATTAATTTAGTTTTTGCTCAATCAACACCATAATTTTATATAAGGGTGTTATAACTAAATCTTACGTCATTTTTTTCTCTCTTTCATTGAAAGTTTTCCCCCAAATCACATGCTCAAGTCTATCTTTTTCCGGTACCAGAGGCTCTTTTATCTCCGACACCAACATCAGTTTGGTTTGTAGATGGTGTTGATAGTTATTTTTGGTCTAAGCTTCTCTGTGATAAGTAGAACCAGGTCTCAAGCATTCAGGGCCGTTTCGAACAAATTATAGGCCCTGTGCTAATTCAAAAAATAGACTCTAATTGTATATATAATTTTAAAAATAATTTTTTTACATAAAAATTTATTTTTATATAATATAAACTAAAATATTTATTTATAAAAATAGGTCCTTACATATAAAATACAAAAAAATAGGCCCCTAAACCTTAAAAGTTGATTAAGAAATGGACCCCAAAATTTTTTGGGTCCTGTGCGATAGACCCATGTAGCACGTGTTACTCGACGGCCCTGCAAGCATCGACCAAATTAATTCTCCTTTTTCTAGTCAGAGATCCTTCCTTGTGGTAAACTATCATCATTATCCCTAGAAAACCTCTCTATTCGGTTCTCCTAGTTGATGCGGTGTCTCAGAACTGGTATATCGCGGAGACTCGGCTAGATCTATGTCTCAACTCGGTACGAGTCGTCTCGGGTATATCGCGGAGACTCGGCTAGATCTATGTCTCAACTCGGTACGAGTCGTCTCGATCATTTTGAGATCCATCTTTTTGTGATCTTCGAACGGTATATTCCTAGTTTAATTGATGTCTCAAGATTGTCCTGGTTTTATTTGCTCGATAATAGGTTTGCTTTAGTTTCTTGTGTTCCATGCGCTTTGTGTAACACTGATCCCGTTGAACAAAAGAAACGACAGATTTTGGTCTCAGGCTTCTCTTGAAAACAATTTCCCGCCAAAAAAAAGATCGGCAACAAAAATATTAAACTTAAAACTTTACCTGCCAAAACAAAAAAATTAACAACGAAAGAATGAGGAAACGGAGTTTACTCAACGAAAAAACGAATTCTTGAATCCAATAGAACAACCCATAACAGAATACTAAAGGGAGTCTTAAACCAAAACATGCAAACATATTATATCATCTATTATGCCCAGACATATGACCTCTCATGTGGCACACACACAACCAAGTAAAGGGGCACGTGTTCATTCAAGATGCACCATAACATGATAAACATCCATAACGATTTCATACCAGAGCACACCATTGCATGACAATCAATCAAACATCCCAAAAAATACAAGCAACAACACTGATCATAGATCAAAAATAAGCACAGACAAGGCGCACCTCAACCGGACACAAAATAAAACACGAGCTGAAACAATTAATCCGATAAAAATAAACACAATTTTGACACAGAACACCAGTTAGCACCACATTCTCTTAAAACGTCCTACATGAGTAATCAATACTCACAACTAACAAAGTACTTCCCTACATGAGTAATCAATACTCACAACTAACAAAGTACTTCAAAATATCGAACATAATTATCACACATCAATCAAATTATCACACATCAATCAACCAACCCGATTATTCTATTAACTATTTTAAGTGATACATAAATAAAGACTCTTATTAATATACAATATATATATATCTATATATATATATACCATACACAAACAACAACACATCTTTACTACTGTACATATTGGACCATGGTTTAATCTTAAACTCAAGCTAAATAAAACTGAGATAAGAAGGTCCAAGGGAAACACAGTTTCTCACCTTTGCCACTTTTAGAGCAGCTCAGATACAAACTTGAAACGCACTTAAGTCACTGGTCCTGAAGCTCCGACCGGTTTAGCTCAGATACAAACTTGAAACGCACTTAAGTCACTGGTCCTGAAGCTCCGACCGGTTTTCCTTTATCCGAGAGTTAGATAAAATGGATTTAAGATGTCTGTGAGGAATACCAACCTTTTGACAAACCCTAAAACCAATCCAAACACTCATTAAACTCAAGCCGGTTAAATCTGGAAATTGCATAAATAAATAGTCTCAAAGTTACCACCATAAGCCTTAATTGAACCATCCAATTCCAATCTTCATCGTTCAGGATGAGCTCCTGAATATCGTAAAGCAATCCACGAAGTTTTAGGTCTATCAGGTTGAAGACGAGCTGTCTATCTTCATCTGAATACACACATGTCTAGTTCGCGGCAGAGATCAAACACCTCAGAAAAATGTACCAAATCATGATACACACTGGTCATGTCCATTGTTGCTTGAATCCAAGATGTTGAAGGTTGTCTTGACTATTTTGAGATGAAATTTTAGGTTTACTCGTTTTCTAAAGAAGTAAGTTTTGGTGCTTCCTAAAAGCTAGTTTAGATATTGGTGCTTCCTTTTTTTTTTTTTGTCAATGGAAGATATTGGTGCTTCCTAAAATGCCTGATATTAGGATGATCTCTTGATTTTTTTTTCTGGTCAGAACTCTTGATTTTATGGTTATAATATCCTAATATTTACATTGGAATAACGTAACTTAACCTCTCAACTATTGTCAGATAAAGGTTTAACTTCTCAACTATTTTTGTATTAATTTAATCCTTCAACTAAGTTTTGTTATTGAGTTTTCCCTTATGTTACAACATCGTCAAACACATGTTAAGTTTTACACGTCACATGTTGAAACTTTTAGAAAAATTGATATGCCCACGGAGATGTCGCTGCCGTATCATGGTCAGCAACATGTGTCTTTACTACAAAAAATTGATATGCCCACGGAGATGTCGCTGCCGTATCATGGTCAGCAACATGTGTCTTTACTACATGCTCTGTGCATTGGTTTGTGGGCTCTCTCAGGATAGCTAAAACTCGAATGCAATTTCTATCGGGTAAAGCCAATGATTAGAGGCATATAAGGTGCAACACCCTCTATCGGGCGGTTGACGACAATGTTAGGAAATCCAGAGATGTCGGCGGGTTCTTCGGAAAGAATTATCTTAACATGTGACTGAAGGTGTTGTAATGGAGGGGAAAACTCAATAACAGAACTATAGTCGAAGGGTTATATTAATATAAAAATAGTTGAGGGATTAAATCTTTATCTGACAATAGTTGAGGGGTTAAATTATTGTATTCCCTATTTACATCTATTCACTCTAATTCGATTCTTCTAAATTAAGATTTTATCTATCATTATAACCTTGTGTTCATAGAAGTCAGGATGGCCGAGTGGTCTAAGGCGCCAGACTTAAGTTCTGGTCCTCTTACGAGGGCGTGGGTTCAAACCCGGCGCCAGACTTAAGTTCTGGTCCTCTTACGAGGGCGTGGGTTCAAACCCCACTTCTGACATTTTTTATAATTTTATACACATTTTTAATCTTACATAATTAGAAATCGCCCAAACAATTGGAATATCTCGATAAGGTCCTCTTACGAGGGTGTGGGTTCAAACCCCACTTCTGACATTTTTTATAATTTTATACACATTTTAAATCTTACATAATCAGAAATCGCCCAAACAATTGGAATATCTGTTAGAAATCGTAAATTCTATTTACAATCTTAGATTTTATACTTCTTCTCTCCATTTTTATTTTTACATGAGAAATAGAGAACAAAGAACATTACTTCTTTGTCTCTTTAATAGGAGTGGAAAATCTATTTTATTATGAACAACAACATAGGTTTACAGACAATAATGAAGTTTTTATATAGACATACAAAGAGTTGTGACTCTTCACTTAGCATGACATCTCTTATCTTCGATGTGTCTCTAGGTTACTTATGACCCTTCGTAAATAACTAACTAATTAATACAAAACATGAAGCTAATTAATAAAAAATATAAACTTTATCTGAAACCCATTTACATTCTAACAATATCTAGATATTAGTCTTGTCTACATCTCTAAAAAAATTGGTGACCTTTAGAAGAGAATTGATAGGTTGAATCTTCATTATCCCATGAAGTTTCTGCATGCAACTCCTTTACGTAGAAACTCTTATTTTTCTTCCTTCTTTCTTCTTCCACGAAAATAAGGTGTCTTTCTCTTCTGGTGGCTAGGTTTAGCTAAGAAAAGAGATTAGATAATGATAAGGAAAAACGTTAAAACAAAAGAAATGAGTTTAATGGACTTACATGTCTTTACTATAGAAAAAAAAATGTTTGGATTTAAATAAGGAAAAAAATAGGGTGTTACATTTTGTCTTTTGATAATGGAGCATCAGTTTATACTTTCGTTTTTGTCTCTATTACTATGAGGCGGAAGGTCGCCTTTACTTCAGGTGTGACAACATCTACATAAGGGTTGTTCTCGGTTAGGTTGCGTGCGCCTTTACTTCAGGTGTGACAACATCTACATAAGGGTTGTTCTCGGTTAGGTTGCGTGGCTGCTTCTTGTTCACCATCTTCAAATCTTCTTCCCCCTCTCTATTTCTGCAGCTTCATGTGTGTCCTTCATCATCAAGAGTTTTCTCTAGTCGTGTAAGTTTCTTCGGTAATCCTTTCTTAGTCCTCTATTGTGCTGCCTATGTAAGTTCATTGTCTCTTTTGCCTCTACCTGCTCTTTTTAAAACGCCATTGTAGAGTCGTTATAGTTCAAATAGTTGTTCCTCTGGAAAATCTAGTTTCACCAGAGTTTAGTTAGTTTATCATCTTTCTTCATGTCGTTTCGCCTTCTTAGGAAAGGTAACCTTCATCTCATTGGAGTTTTGGGTGTTCTAGGTTAGAAATCCGATCAATAGAAATTTATATAACGACTACTCTCGTTATTTAGGTTTAGAAAATAACTCAAAACTAAACCCCTATTCTCTAGGATACTAGAGCACATCTCTAATACATTATTTATATAGAGTTAGCAACTCCTAACCCTAATACATATTTCCATATTTGCGTAATCACGATTTATGAAGTATTCTTATTCTTTAAATATGTAATTTTTATTTGACCTAGATTCTAAATCAATGACTCGATTTGAATTTTGGTCTCTAGTCTTGAAAATATTGGACTCGCAATTAGCCAAATATTCTTTTTTTTTTAATCAGAATTAGCCAAATATTCTTTACCAGTGGTTTGTAATTTAAGCCAGCTTTCATGTGTTGAGTCGTCTATTTGATCACTATGATCAATCTCTTGGTTTAATCCTATTTCTTAGTTTACAAATCCAAGCAAGTATATTCTTGCTCATTTTGTTTCTTATCCTTGGATTAAGGATTGTAAAAGTTAAATCTGTTAATCTTACGAACAAAAAAATAAAAAAAAACTAAATCACACAAAACTAATTTTACTACAACTTTTTTTTTTTTTTTTTTTT
>CM071720.1:24119253-24132118 GCA_036630335.1 Physaria fendleri | reverse complement strand
TATATAATTATAAATAAAATCTTAAATTTTTATTCTTTATTTTTTTCCGCTACCGCTCTGTGTTACCGCTCTCAGCTAACACTCACCGCCACCATTCACCGCTACCGCTTCTGTTGTTGTCAGCTACTACTCTCCACACCACACCACTTTTCCAATCATGCATTTAATATAATAATTCTAGAGATTCGGACAGGTTTCAATATTAATTTTTAGTCATAATTAATTTTGTAATTTAACACAAAATTAAAATATAATCAAATAAATAATAATGTTATTAATTTGTTAATAAAGTTATATGGTTCCCATTTGATCGCAATAGAGTTAATAAAGTGACTAATAAAAATAAATTTGCCTCATGGCAAGGGTACTTAAAAGGAAGATAAACAAACATTCTAAATGCTAAGGAAAGAAAAGAGTGTTTTTTTGTCTGGTGTTCATTATTGCAAAGGCGCGATTTACTGGTAAAAAGACTAAAAATTCATTGTCGAAGATGGATCTATGATTAACGCAGGAGTTGATCCTTGGATCTCTAACAATCAAGCGAGACCCCACGAGGAAAGATTGGAATTCCAATTTCAATGATGGTTCAGGACTTGATTTTACATAATTTAGATCAATGGAATGAAGACCTGAAGATGACGTCCCATTAATACTTAATACAAAGTTATGTTCGTCTGCATCAGGGGATCTGCTAGGCTGGAATCATACAACCACATGCCAATACACTGTAATTTCAGGTTACTATCTAGCAATTCACTTACCCACGTATACTCGCCCTCCTATAACTCCCGACTCTTGTGCTGTTAAGTCGAGAGTCTGGTCTCTTTCAACTGCATCAAAATTAAAACACTTCCTCTGGAAATGTCTTTACTAAAATCCTACCTGGTCTCTTTCAACTGCATCAAAATTAAAACACTTCCTCTGGAAATGTCTTTACTAAAATCCTACCAACAAATGACCTGCTTTATACCAGACACATTACAACAAATCCTATTTGTTTACAGTGCTGTACTGAAGAAAAGACTTTAGAACATTTGTTCTTCACATGTCCTTTTGTTGTAATGACATGGCGAGCTTCTAGTTATCACCACCCTTCGGTTCTTGCCCGTCATAAATAAATCCTTTGAAGAGACATGGCGAGCTTCTAGTTATCACCACCCTTCGGTTCTTGCCCGTCATAAATAAATCCTTTGAAGATCACTTACAAAGTATTATTGACAACATGGCAACGACCAATATCAATGCCAAAAAAATAAAAAAATAAAAAATCCATTTAATAATTTTTTATGTTTTATCTATGATAATAAATGAAAACGATACAATATTAAAATACAAACCAAACAACATATTAATGATATTAACTTTGTAATGAAATTGTATTGTTCTTTAATCAAAATTTATTTAACAAAACGACTAAGGTCCTATACGTTTCCTCATCCAGATATAATATCTAGATGCAGATGGATACAAATATTAGATATTGTTCGTTTATCTAAAACTTTTGAAATAACGTCCCATCTAAATATCCAGATGTGAAATTAAAAAGTATAACAGAATAAAGAAACCAACATGGCCTAATAAAAATGTAAGCAATAACCGTTTTTTAGTCTGAGATGATCTTTTATGAAAAATTAAAGTAAAATACAATATTATTAATAAAAAGATTATCATAATTCTTAAAATCCAGGGATGTCCAAGAACCAACAAAACTCAGCTATATATTATAAGTTGGTTTTAACAATATAAAATCATTAAAAGTTAGGAACGACGGTCAAAGACCCAAGAAACCATTGGTTGATCCGCAATATATATACAGACGTACATTAGTCGCTTTATCTCACTCAGATCTATCTTGACCCCGCAATATATATACAGACGTACATTAGTCGCTTTATCTCACTCAGATCTATCTTGACCCCAAATATCAAAATTTCTCTCTCCATCATATTCACACTCAACGAAAATTAACATAGATTTTCCATTTCTCTTTTTAGATCACCACAAGATTCAATCTTAATCGGTCATGAACGGTGCTTCAGGTCAACCAGCAGATGATACAGAGATGACGGAAGCTCCTGGAGGTGTTTCCTCTGCAGCTCAGCCACAGCCACAGCCACAGATGCCCGGGATTGAGAATATTCCGGCTGTTCTTAGCCATGGTGGAAGGTTTATTCAGTACAACATATTTGGGAACGTATTTGAGGTCACAGCTAAATACAAGCCTCCAATCATGCCTATTGGCAAGGGTGCTTATGGCATCGTTTGGTAATTTTTCTCAGATTCGTTTTTCTTTACCCTATTTGATTTGGGCTTTCTCTTTTTATTTGAAAATATATGTGATTTTGTTGATTAGGTTTGGTAAATGTGTTCTGTGTTTATTTGATTTTGTAGCTCGGCTATGAATTCTGAGACAAACGAGAGCGTTGCGATTAAGAAAATCGCTAACGCTTTTGACAATAAGATTGACGCAAAGAGGACACTTCGTGAAATCAAGCTGTTACGGCATATGGATCACGAGAATGTGAGTTTGGTTTTTCGTTCCTTCTTCTTTTAAGTAAGAATCATCTTTATACACCAGCCTTATTTGGAGCATAATAGGATTGTAGATTTTAAAATGGTAACTAAAAGTTTGATGCTAAATTGTTTAGGTAAATATCTGATGGATTTTGCATAAAATAGATTGATCTCTGATTCATATTGTATATGTTAATTGTGTTTGGTGCTTGCATCTGTCCTAGCTGGTGGTTGCTTAAGGTTCATAACATTTAGATTTCAGGGGATTATACATGAATGCTGACAGTATTGTACGTACATCTTTTTTCGGTTTGATACAAATGCTTTAGCTCTTATTAAGTAGTATGATCTTTTCCATAAAGATCCTAAGTTTTAAAAATCGAAAGCGTAAAATATAACTGTTTTTCCATTTTGGCGCGAGCAAACGGTCCCTAATTGATGAAAGAGTTACCATCTTTTACTTAAAACAGATTGTTGCAATCAGAGACATAATCTTATTTAGTTGTAGGAGACATGTGGTCTAGCTCTTATCTAGTAGTATGATCTTTTCCATCAAGATCCTAAGTTTTAGAAATCGAAATCGTATAATATAACTGTTTTTCCATTTTGGCGCGAGCAAACGGTCCCTGTTTGATGAAAGAGTTGCCATCTTTTTCTTAAAACAGATTGTTGCAATCAGAGACATAATCTTATTTAGTTGTAGGAGACAGATGGTCTAGCTCTTATCTAGTAGTATGATCTTTTCATCAAGATCTTAAATCGAAATTGCAAAATATCACTGTTTTTCCAATTTGGCGCGAGTAAACGGGCCCTGATAGATGAAACTATTACAATTATTTTCTTAGAACAGGTTATTGCAATAAGAGACATAATCTTATTTAGTATGAGACAGATGGTATAGCGTTTGTTAACCTTTAACTCGACTTGAAAAAGCTGGAACTAACTCAATGTCTTTCACTTTCTTTTTGTTTAGTACTTTCTGTACCAGATACTCCGTGGTTTGAAATACATTCATTCTGCGAATGTGCTTCACAGAGATCTGAAACCAAGTAATCTCCTCCTTAACGCAAACTGTGACCTAAAAATCTGTGATTTTGGCCTAGCTCGAGTCACTTCCGAGAGTGATTTCATGACTGAATATGTTGTCACAAGATGGTATCGTGCACCTGAGTTGCTCTTAAACTCCTCCGATTACACTGCGGCTATCGATGTTTGGTCTGTTGGCTGTATTTTCATGGAGTTAATGGACCGAAAACCACTCTTCCCTGGACGAGATCATGTCCATCAGCTTCGCTTGCTCATGGAGGTTAGTAGTAACCCTTTGACCAAAAAATGCCTTTGAAATTGTGCACTAATGAAACATATTGAGACAATTTTCTGTTTGCAGCTCATTGGAACTCCTTCAGAAGAAGAGCTTGAGTTCCTTAACGAAAATGCAAAGCGATACATAAGACAGCTTCCACCTTATCCTCGCCAGTCCATCACTGATAAGTTCCCGACAGTGCATCCTTTAGCTATAGACCTTATCGAGAAGATGTTAACCTTTGATCCTAGAAGAAGAATCACAGGTCAGTCCCAAACCTCTATACAATTTTTAACTTGCAAAATAACAGAAATTTCTTGTCTAAGATCATTACAAAATCCTGGAAATAGATTCAGTCTGGTTAAGGAGTTCTTATTTATTCAAGAGTTAGTAATCATCAACTAAAAAAAAAAAAAAAAAAAAAAAAAAAAAAAAAAAAACTAGTAACCATTTAGCTTAGCTAGTTAAAGATTTTTGGTTCTTTCGATTTTTAACAACTAGTAACCATTTGGTGTTTACTAAATTTTAATTCAGTTTTCCCGATTGCGCTTCAGTGTGTTTACTAAATAAATGAACTCAGTTAGGAAATAAAATAGAAAACTATTTTATTCGATTTTCGATTCTTATGATTATTTTGTAACTATATATACCTAAAATAATTTATACAAATAATTATAATCAGAAATTAAAAAACTGATTAATATAACATTTTGGATATCTATTTGGTTTAGTTTGGTTCCAGATCTTATGTTCTAAAATTCTAAGAATCATTTAAGTATTTAAAAATTCGTTTCAGTTTTAATTTCTACTTTTTTTTTGTTTGATTCAATTCGGTTCTTTGAACAATTTTTTTTTGTCAAGGCCTGGTTCTACTGTGTCTGTGTGCTCGATTCGTTGAAATTGTATGTTATGAGACTTATGGCTGATAAAACTGGTTCTACTGTGTCTGTGTGCTCGATTCGTTGAAATTGTATGTTATGAGACTTATGGCTGATAAAACTGACACAGTTGTATGCTCTGTATAAAAAAGCTTTACTATTGGGCCTTACTTGTACTCATCTTTTTGTAGATATTACGATCTTATTATATAGCCTTTACACAGATGCCAAGTTTACGTTTATTTAGACGTATGTGTTCCTCAGTTTTTTTTTCTCGCATATTCTATTTTCAATTCGGATACTTTTCTTTAAAATAAAGGAACTAATCATTTTTTCATAAATTTATTCAAGCGAAACTAGTAAAAGAAGAAGACTACATGAAGCAAAATACTGGAGCACTTGGCTTTGGCTTTCCTCTTTTTTGCCACTTTTTTTAATTAAAAAATTTAGTTTATCTTTAACTTTTTTCTCCACCAAAATTCAATCCTCTACAAAAGATTTTGCCTTCCACGTCGTTTATAGGACGAGCCAATATTAAAAGGTACATTTTTTCACACATACTCCCAAATAGTTACTTATAATATGCTTTTTTCATATATATAAAGCTGATGTAATCACTAACTTGAACTTTTTTGAAAATCTTTCGCTTTCACTTACTGACAATAATAATAAGCTCCTTTTACTTTCTTTCTTCTCTAGTTTCAAAACGTTTAATACTTTACATAAATTATTCAAGTGAAACTAGTATTATTTTCAAAACGTTTAATACTTTACATAAATTATTCAAGTGAAACTAGTATTATTTGTCAACTTACTTTATTTTTTCAATACATAAATCATATCTTTACTCTCCAAAGTTGTTTTTATCTTTAAGAATAAAATCCTACTCCCTCCGTTTCAAAATAAATGGGGTTTTAGGTTTTTCTTTTTATTTCAAAATAAATGGGGTTCTCCTTTTCCAATACAACTTTTTAATAAATCAAATATTTAAAATTATTTATATATTACAATATTATCTTGGTCATAACACCTAAATCTTTGTGTCATAATATTTAAATACATAAAAATAATACTTTCTTAAAATGTGTGTTTTTAGCCAAAAAAATACATAAAAATAATACTTTCTTAAAATGTGTGTTTTTAGCCAAAACCCTTATTAAAATGAAACGGAGGGAGTATCAAAAAAACTCACGTTTTAATAATAAATGTAATAAATAATTTTATAGAGATAATTCATTAATGCATTTATACAGTTGTATGGTTTTGAGTATGGTTTTATATATATCTTACTTGAAAGGGTAAAATCGTAATTGAACAGTTTCATGAAGTGGGGTTTTGTCGTTTGGGAAACCGGAACAGACGATTACCGGTGTAGAAGAGGGTTAAACAAAGCGGGAAGAAGACTGACACGTGCCGAAAATAAAACCAAGTGGGATGAGTCACTGAAAGGTTCAGGGTTTGCGTGATTCACGGGTTGTACAGTAAAATGTGTCATCGTATATAATAGCTGTTTTGTACTGAGTTTTTTTTTTTTGTTGTTGGTCGATAATAGCTGTTTTGTACTGAGTTTTTTTTTTTTGTTGTTGGTCGGACTATTTCTCACCACCGACGAGTATTTTCAAAACGTCGTCATTTGATTCGATTGTATAATTTGTATACGTAAAATAGTGGGCAGAGTTCATATGAATCTTTTTTTTTCAACATTTAGGGAATGTTTTGCACCTCATGTCCCCACCTATTAGTTGTTTATTCTTCAAGTAATCAGAAGAAAATTATAGAATATATTTTGAATGTACTAGTACTAGTTAATTGGGAGAAGTAAGAGGTGATTTTTTTTTTTTTTTTGGGCTGAAGGGGGAGAAGTAAGAGGTGATTTTTTTTTTTTTTTTGGGCTGAAGGTGAATTTTAAATCAACCTAAAACAAAAGTGATATATTTTTGAGAAGTGGAGAATCTTTGGAAAAGTGGGAAAATAATGCAAATCCCAACACTTTTTATTACTACTTTGAATTATATACATAACTGATAAGACCAACATGTGACTTGGTTTGAATGCAGCACGTAAATAGAAGAATTTCACCTCACAATTTTAGTAAAAGTTGTTGTTATCACATTCTTATTAAGATTTTGAGAGCTTTGATAGTATTGAATAGGTGGGTGGTAATAAATTTTAAGATTAGTACCGCCGACCAAACAAATTTATTGGCCATTTTATCATTGTCACTATGTATATCAATCGGCTCTGTGACATTGGATTTGTATTGATTGCATTGACCACAGCTAACATTTCTGTTGAAATGCACTCACAATCTAGTAGTATGTAAATACTTAACAGAAAAGGGATATTAATCACGTCATAATCGTTATATTAAAAGAGATTGAATCTTTTGTTAATTAACAAAAAAAAAAAGATTAAATCCTTTGTTTCTAATAGTATTACGCGAATCATTATTATCGGAATCGATATTTCTACTAACAATTGGTCCAACTCATTAACATCTCATTTATTTTTTTTGTTCTTAGACAAATTAATGATTCGAAATTTGATTTGATGTTTAATAATTCGATTTACAGATTCAAAAAGTCTTTTTGGATAAAAAGATAAAACGTGGAAATAAAATTAATCACAAACTACAATTTCTCAAATCAAAATCAAATAAGAGAGCCGTTAATAGCACCTTCATAGTACTATTCACTCTCTTTCTCTCTAAGACACCTCGTAAAGACAACCTTTCTCTCTCTCTCTCTGTCTCTTAGATCAAAACCAAACCCTTTGTCACACTCTCTTCTCTCTTCAATGTCAGATTTTGAATGCCACAAAAACATCAAACCCTAAAACCAAGTGTTTGGGGGGAAGCCATACAAAATATGCTTAAACTACCATTTTACTCTCTTTTCGCCGTTCTCTACTTCTTCTTCTTTTCTTCCTCCATCGCCGATCAACGTCTTCTTCACTCTCGTCATTTACTTCATCAGCCCTTTTTCCCCATCACAACCACCGCTCCACCACCGTATCAACCACCACCATCTCCTCAACCTCCGTCACATCATCACCACAGAAAACATCCAAAAACGCCACCACCGCTAAATAAACACCCTTTTGCTGACATTACAAATCCACCACCATCTCCGCCGCCTCCAAACTCTTTTTTCCCCTTATCAAACCCAACATCCATCGTCTCTCACCCTCCACCTCCTCCACCTCCTTCAACATCACTCCATACTTTTCCCGCTAACATATCATCTCTCCTCTTTCCCACTCATAAACCCCCTTCACCCCCTTCAACATCACTCCATACTTTTCCCGCTAACATATCATCTCTCCTCTTTCCCACTCATAAACCCCCTTCCAAGCCTCACCACAACCGCTACATTTCAAAGCTCGTCACTATAACCGCCTCCGTCATCTCTGTCGCAGCTCTCCTCGCTCTATTCGCTATTTTCATCATCTTCATCCGCCAATCCCGCCGTCGCTCTTCTCCTGCGTATGACACTAAATCCGTAAGATCAGACGCTCTTCAGCTCTTCAACGCTTCTCCTTCCGACGGCTCTTTAAAACAAAAACAACATCAACAACCACCGAAATACACTTCTTCTCATACGTCTTCTGAGTTTCTTTATTTAGGTACTTTAGTAAACTCTCGAAGCGGTGGTTTAGAACAGCATAAATCTCCAATCTCTGTCTCTGGCGGTGTCACCGGTGTATTGGAATTACCTCCTCAAGCTACCTCGTCCTCTTCTTCTTCCTACTCACAGTACCGTAACCTAGGCTCCCCCGAGCTTCGTCCTCTTCCTCCTTTACCAAAGCTCCCTTCTTTAACACCCACTTACAAAAGCACTGAACAGTTAATCCCTAAAAATCAAGACTTTGATGGAGATGATAACGAAAACGATGAGTTTTTCTCTCCTAGAGGATCTTCAGGGCGTAAGCAGAGCCCGACACGTGCTTGGGATAGTATAAAGAAGGATTCCCCAACTAATTCAGTGCCTTCGTCGAATGCTTCTCCGGGAACAAGTTTGAAACCTAACTCGATTAGTTCTCCTGTATCGTTGGACAGTCAGAGCAACTTAAACGATGGTATCTCGGAACGGCCTGGTCCAGCGAGGCCGCCTCCACCTCCTCCTCCCCCGTCGAAATTCTTGGAGATTCCGGCTACCGTATCGGTCTCGCCTCGTGGTGGGGATTCTGATCCAGAGAAAAAAGAGGAGACCATGAAACCAAAGTTGAAGACTTTACATTGGGACAAAGTTAAAGCAAGCTCGAGCCGTGCTATGGTCTGGGACCAAATCAAATCAAACTCATTTCAGTAAGACAACGATTTGATTCGAATTCTTTATCAATTACCACTCTTTTTGAAGACTATGACTAATAAATGATTCTTGTGTTTTGCAGAGTGAATGAGAAAAAGATAGAGACATTGTTTAAGGTGAATGATCCAAGTTCAAAAGCTAGAGACTCTGTTGTTCAATCTGCGAATCAAGAGAATCTGTTTCTTGATCCAAGAAAGTCCCACAACATTGCAATTTTGTTGAGAGCTCGTAATGTAACTGCAGATGAAGTATGTGAAGCTCTTGTAGAAGGTGAGTATTTTACAATCTGTTCTTGCCTATGCAGAAATTTCATTCTCGAATTTCAGTTCTTTCTTTGGCTTGTGATGATTCCTTAAATTGGTCTGAGATTCTTGAAGCTTGACTTGACTGATTTAGTTTTATGGGAAAAGATGTCAAAACATTTTCTTATTCATGAATCAGGCAACTCGGATACGCTTGGACCCGAGCTTCTTGAATGTTTGCTTAAGATGGCACCTACCAAAGAAGAAGAGGATAAACTTAAGGAGCTTAAAGATAATGATGATAATGATGATGAATCTCCTTCCAAGATAGGACCTGCAGAGAAATTTCTAAAAGCATTGTTGAACATTCCTTTCGCCTTCAAGAGGATTGATGCAATGCTTTACATCGTCAACTTTGAATCAGAAACCGAATACCTTACAAGATCCTTTGACACACTCAAGGTAAAACTCTTCTTGTCCTGGTAAATGTATTTGTGTTGAAAACAGAACATTCGTATTTATTTGATCAAACTCTCAGGCTGCTTGTGGTGAGTTAAAGAACACACGGATATTCTTAAAGCTTCTAGAGGCAGTGCTCAAGACCGGGAACCGGATGAATATAGGAACCAATAGAGGTGATGCACATGCTTTCAAGCTTGACACACTCTTAAAACTGGTAGATATCAAAGGCGCAGATGGGAAAACCACCTTATTGCATTTTGTGGTTCAAGAGATCATAAAATTTGAAGGAGCTCGGGTTCCATTTACTCCATCTCAAAGCCCTATAGGCAGTAACATGGCTGAGCAATCCACATTCCAAGACGATATAAAGCTTAAGAAACAAGGGTTGCAAGTTGTTTCAGGCCTCAGCTCTCAGATGATAAACGTCAAGAAAGCAGCTGCAATGGATTTGCAAGTTGTTTCAGGCCTCAGCTCTCAGATGATAAACGTCAAGAAAGCAGCTGCAATGGATTCAAATTCCCTCAACAACGAAGCAGTGGAAATCGCAAGAGGAATAACGAAAGTCAAGGAAGTAATCGGCCAGCTAAATCAAGAAACCGGTGTAGAGAGATTCTTGGAGTCGATGAACACTTTCTTGAACAAAGCTGAGAAAGAGATCACAGAGATACAATCTCATGGAGATAATGCCATGAAGATATGAACACTTTCTTGAACAAAGCTGAGAAAGAGATCACAGAGATACAATCTCATGGAGATAATGCCATGAAGATGGTTAAAGAAGTAACTGAGTATTTCCACGGGAATTCGGAAACTCATCCTTTTCGCATTTTCGCTGTGGTCAGAGACTTTCTGACGATTCTTGATCAAGTGTGTAAAGAAGTTGGTCGTGTAAATGAGAGAACGGTGTATGGATCCGTGCTACGACATTCTCCAACGAACCAGACCACCACGCCTCTGTTTCCGGTGGTTAGCAATAACAACCCCCAGCTTAGTCCCTCGGGTTCTATAGACGACAACGACTTTTCGTTTTAAGTGAAAAATGTTGGCTCAGATGGATTTGGTTCAGTGTATGCTAATGTTTTCTTTTCGTTTTAAGTGAAAAATGTTGGCTCAGATGGATTTGGTTCAGTGTATGCTAATGTTTTTTTTGCATTTGCTTTGTTCTCAAGAAACATGTGTTGTATATCATATTTTTATCGATAGGAGATTTATGCAATCACTCTGCAAAACACAGAAGACTTATATATAAGTCGTGTATGCAATCCATTGCACTTCCTGTGCGTTATATGTATGTTAGATTCATAATGTGGTTCGTCTAATAGTAATAAATCTGTCGGATTTGATTCGTTATCATCTTCTTGCTTTGGTTCAAGTTCCACATTGATCCACTTGTTACACTATAGTTGACATCTAGGATGGTTTAATCGGGTAGATTCAAAGTCTTTGTATGTACTAAGCAAAACCAATTTATGGATTTTTAATTATTTAATCGGGTAGATTCAAAGTCTTTGTATGTACTAAGCAAAACCAATTTATGGATTTTTAATTATTTTTTTACAAAATTATAAATAATATGTCTGCCAACCGATATTATCAAATTGCTGATACCTTTATAAATCTATATAAATCTAGCAACTTTCTTGAAAATGACTCAATAATATCTCTAAATTTATATAAAACTTTAAATTGGTTCGACTTTGTCTTTTATCTTATAACATAAGTCTAACAACTATTTTTCCCTATGAGTTTTAAATTGATTTAAATGTTGTTTCAACCCAAATTATGATCCCAAAAAAATCGAAAACTTCAAACCAATTATCCTTTGAATTAAATGAATACCGACACAAGTTTTAAAATTTTTGCGGATCAAAATTTGATTTGAAAATAACGTTTAAATCGATTTTAGAAATATATAATAGATGCAGGGGGAAGTTGGAGTGCTTAACAAAATTTGAATATAGAGATTTTGTTTAGGTGCTAAATTGAAAAGATCATAAGTTTGGAGAAAATTGTTGTTAGACATATAGTATAGGAGAAATACAAAGTCGGCCATAAAAATTAGATTTAAGAGATGTTTTCTTAACGTGACAAAAAAGAGAGATGTTCTTAATTTTTAATATCTTAAAACATTGCATAGGACCAGGTTACTCGCCCTTAGGGTTTGGCATCTGTGTATAATAATCAAACTGCAAATATGAAATTGGATTCGACGAAAGAACAAACTATAATCATCAAACGTTCTAGTAAATAACGAAATGTCAGATATATTTGAAGAATATATAAATAAAATAGACGGGAAAATGGTTTAAAAAATTGTGAAATACTTGGAAAACGCAAATCTATTTCGCATATTCGTTGTGGTAATCTTATTTCTCAATATAAAGTTGATTTAAATATTTTTCAAATAAACAATTAAACATCGTTAATGGCAACGTAGTTTGGCATGTGTTTTATTTATTTTAAACCCATTTAATTACCCAATCTTAAAACAGTAACCTAAAAATTCGGATTAAAAATGAAAAAAGTATCATGGTGTCTCAAGATCTTTACTTATGGTTCAAGTGACCGAGATGGAAGACTGTATTTTCATCAGTTTGGGTTCTAAGTAATAACTTATAACTCTACCGTGGCTGACGCTAGTTCAATCTGGAAATTCATTAATGCATGATCTTCGATTTGCTCAAAAATTGGAGTTCTAAACTCACCAACATTGTCTTCACCTAGAAGGTCGGTTTTTTTGATGAGATTGAATATCCAATTCATATTCTAAATCCTGAAACAAAAGCAACTAGTTATTTTTTTGATGAGATTGAATATCCAATTCATATTCTAAATCCTGAAACAAAAGCAACTAGTTATTTAAAATCAACCAATTTACAAGAAAAGATATTTCATGTTACAAAAACTTGTGGAAAAGAGTGGTATTGTAGTCAGATGGACATTTAAGTCCACCGCCGCATCAGAACTTGGTGAAGACATAAGCCACCCGTTTAAATATGCAGGACTCTGCTACTGAAGCATTTAAGGGCACCTGCAGCATGGTGGGTCCTTTTTCACCCAAAATAAGAAATTAAGATCTCCAAAGTATTCCAATGATCGAACCAAAAACTAGCCATGTTTCCATTTCCAACTCTGCAATTTATGAAATTAGCAGCA
>CM071720.1:23984112-23995171 GCA_036630335.1 Physaria fendleri | reverse complement strand
GTCATTTTAAAACAAGAATAACATATAAATTAACGATTAAAAAACAGTCCACCAATTTAAAATAATATATGCAATAATACTCCAACAACTATTTGTAAATTATAACACATAATCCAAACTTGTAATAATCTTTAGTCACCTAACAATTTGACTTGCTATACGTCGACGTGCGTACATGAATCTCAAGAACCAGTTCTTCTTCTTCTTCATCATCTCCAAATCTATGAATTTATTGGTAAGGTTTAAGCTAAGAGCGTAGAGACTAGAGAGAGTCTTGGAACATGGGGGCAAAAAACAATAACTCGAGTAGTAGAATTTTCATGTTTTATCTCTTACTAATCTCATTATCCTTTTTGTGTTTATTCATAGTGTTCAAACCTCTCTTTCTACTTAATCTTAGTTCTCCTTCTATAATTGAGATTCGTTATACTATTCCGGTGACGGTTCACCGGAACCCTAAATGGCTCAGACTCATCAGAAACTATTTCCCTGATAAGAAAAAGATCCGAGTGGCTCTTCTCAACATCGACGAGGACGAGGCCAAGGCCGATACAGAAGGTAAGCCACACAAACCACCGCTTTAAACCCCCGATTTTTTATTTCTGTTAAGGTTCACGAGCTTATAACTCAAAATCAATCGATAATGAATGGATTGGTCTATATCTCTTATATATTGATGAGCCCCATCACATCTTTCTGATATTGGATCTTTTTATACACAATTTCGTTTCCTTCAAAACAATTCAATCTCATTACACGCATAATTTTTTTATAATGCCTTAATTTTCGCTTAGGATCCCTTGGGTCGGCCCTGAGCGAGAAGTTGGTTTTTGAGAATGTCCACGTGTCACTCGATCCTCTACCGAGTAATCTGACGTGGAAGAGTTTATTTCCGGTCTGGATAGATGAAGATCACACGTGGCATAAACCAAGTTGTCCCGAAATCCCTCTACCTAAAGTGGAAAGTTTTGCTGACGTTGATGCTATTGTTGTTAAAATGCCATGTAATGGTTACTCGGAGAAGAGAGGGTCGAGAGATGTTTTTAGGTTACAAGTGAATCTGGCCGCGGCGAATCTTGCGGTGGAGAGTGGTCGTAGAGATGGTGATCGGACGGTGTGGGTTGTTTTTATTGGGTCTTGTGGACCTATGCATGAGATTTTCCGGTGTGATGAGCGTGTGAAGCGTGTGGGTGAGTATTGGGTTTATAGGCCTGATTTAAGGAGGTTAAGGCAAAAGCTTCTTATGCCTTTTGGTTCTTGTCAGATTGCTCAGCCTGTTTTTCAATTAGGTAATTTTAAATTCTTTTGATTTTAATTTAGTTGTTTAACGAGAAAACGGTATAGATGCATCCGCTCTAAACATATCGGTCCAAAGAATCGAATGGTTTGGCTAGAAAAATAAAGAGGCGAACAGTTTGAGTAGAAAAAATCAGAAACGGAAAAGTATGAAGCCAAAAATACGAATTGGATATCCAATTTTGAGAATCGAATTGTTTCGATTGAAAAATCAAGTGGCGAATAGTTTGCGTTGAAAAAATATTAGAAACAGAGAAGTATGGAGCCAAAAGTTTCGTGTTTGCGTTGAAAAAATATTAGAAACAGAGAAGTATGGAGCCAAAAGTTTCGTCAACCCATTTTCCTAACTAGTTTTCAATTTATTTGCTACAGATCAAGCACCACGGAAACAAGAACAGAACAAAACTCTCACATCCAAAACTCCATTGTCATCATCTATTCTTCCCCAACGTGTAGCTTACGTAACGTTACTACACTCATCTGAAGTCTATGTATGTGGAGCCATAGCTTTAGCTCAAAGCATAAGACAATCTGGTTCTACACAAGACATGTTACTTCTCCATGATGACTCACTCAGCAACAGATCTCTCACTGGCTTAAGTCTCGCGGGATGGAAACTAAGGCGAATAAAGAGAATCCGTAGCCCCTTTTCGAAGAAAGGGTCTTATAATGAGTGGAATTATAGTAAGTTACGTGTGTGGCAAGTAACGGATTATGATAAATTAGTGTTTATAGATGCAGATTTCATCATCTTCAAGAATGTTGATTATCTCTTCTCTTATCCTCAACTTTCTGCTTCGGGGAATAACAAAGTACTCTTCAACTCCGGAATCATGGTAATAATTTAATATGAAGTTCAACGTTAATTTTTAAAGTTTCTATTTAAAATTAGTTATCCTGATTTATTATCGACGAATTATTAAATTCAAAACCAATTTTACGTGATTTGGTATGTTAGTCTTATAGTTTAAAATTTAGTAGTTCGTCGATTATAAATCACGGTTAAAACCAGAAAAAAAAAATCATATACGTTTTATCGTGTCGAGGTGTAAATAGACTTTATATGCAAACTATAGATGGATCAAAACTAAAAAAATCATATACGTTTTATCGTGTCGAGGTGTAAATAGACTTTATATGCAAACTATAGATGGATCAAAACTTGATAGTAGGGATGACCATATCAGATTCCGAGTCAGATTCGGGTTTCAAATATTTCAAATTTATGCAACATATCGGATATTTTAAAAAATTGGATCGGAGTCGGTTTTTAAAAACGTACCTTTAAGGTATTTATATATATTGGTCCGGATTTTTATTTGAAATTTTTAGATCGGGATCGAGTAGGGTTTTGTGGGTATTTTGCCCATACCGACTTTATTGTCAATTGTTATGTGTAACTAGACCGTCTAGTTTAATTGGGGGTATCTAGATGTTTATTAATTCATTTGTATCTTATCTGCATCAATTTCGATATAAGAAACCCTAATTTTTCAGGTCTTGGAACCATCAGCTTGTTTATTTGAAGACATGATGCTCAAATCATCCAAGATTAAGTCATACAACGGAGGAGACCAAGGATTCCTAAACGAATACTTTGTCTGGTGGCATAGACTAACAAAACGGAGACCAAGGATTCCTAAACGAATACTTTGTCTGGTGGCATAGACTAACAAAACGTTTAAACACAATGAAGTACTTTGGTGATGAAACTCACAACAAAGCAAGAACTCTTCCAGACAATATAGAGGGGATACACTACTTGGGACTAAAACCATGGAGATGTTATAGAGACTATGATTATTGTAACTGGGATTTGAAAACAAGGCGGGTTTACGCAAGTGATTCGGTGCATGAGAGATGGTGGAAAGTTTATGATAAGATGGAGAAGAAGTTGAAAGGTTATTGTGGTTTGAGTGTAAGATGGAGAAGAATGTTGAGAAGTGGAGAAAAATGGCTAAGGTTAGTGGTTTTCCTGAAAAGCATTGGAAAGTTAGAGTTAAGGATCCTAGGAAGAAGAACCTTATAAATCAATGAGAAGGTTCATGAGGGCATACTATAATTGTAACTAGGAGTTTTGGTTACTAACTCGTTACCCGCTCAGCGCAAGTACCCGTAGCAATCGAGTTAAGTATCAAGCATATAATTGCAGATACTTGTAATTACGGAGCAAGTAACAAGTCCGAGATTTCTTTTCGAATACTTGACCATGTTTGACTCCGTAATTATTACTTGTACGTTCAAAATCAAAACTACTTATCCTTCTATCCTTTTTAAAATATTTGCTACCCGTTCATATCCGTAAAAAATACTTGCTACCCGCAAATATTACTTTTTACCCACAAGTAATCTGCCAAAAAAATATATAATTGTTACCCGTTACTTGCAAATACCCGTGACAAGACAAGTAACCAGAAGTCTTGGAATTTTGAGCAAGTACTGGTTTGACCAAATACAAGTATCAAGCCAAAAAGTTAAATACCCCAAAAGGGTGGGACATGTACATAGCCTTTTAAACTAGAACAACAAAATTTAGAAGAAAAACAAAGAAGAGATTTGTAGCAAATTTACAAATTTCTTTCAAAGAAAAAAAAGAAGAAGATGCAAATTTGCCGGGTGGTTTGAGTTTGAGGAAATGAGAAAAGAGTTTTGAGGTTAAAGACCGAGAAGGAATCGGAAAACATCGGTTAATGAAATAATACCTTCAACACGTTTGCTTCCTGCTTCTACTATCACCAACCTTCTTACATCTGTTTGTTTTGTATTCATGACCAAAGCTAAATACGTCTACTAATGTTCTCTATGTCTAATCAAAGTTTAAGATTGTGTGGGAGATAAGTACCTGGATTCGACAACCGCTCCATCACTTTACCAAGAGGGTCCGAGCGCAAGCACATGTACAACCGCTCCATCACTTTACCAAGAGGGTCCGAGCGCAAGCACATGTGACATCTTTGTCCGTTGAAGATTCCATCAGGCGGACTCGCATCTTGCCCTAACTGTAATGCCTGAAACCATAAACATTTTCTCTCCTTTATATGTTTGGAAGAACTCGTAAAAGAAGAGTTTGATGAGGTAAAGGGATGGATCTGGGTTTCTGGTGAGAGGTTTAACCTGGTGAACTGTCATGTCGTCAAGATGGATCTGAGCGTATGCCTTATCTTTAGCCAGAGCAGTTATATCACTGGAGAGTTACAAATAAGATCAGAACACAGGATAGTATAAATGGAACGCGTAAGACATACATCAGGTGATGGATAGAGGTTTACCTTCGAGAATATATGTCAATAAGCGAGTAGGTGATGGATAGAGGTTTACCTTCGAGAATATATGTCAATAAGCGAGTCATTTTCATCCACTACCGGAATTGAACTAACTTCAGCTGTTATAACCAGAAAAACACAGAGATAAATGAAGATGAGACTTGTACATTCATAAGGTTGCCGCTCACGAGAAATTCTAGAAATGTATTTGCTTTAAGATTCACAATAATGTTTCTGTGTTTTCATACTACAATTACAAAAGTGGTTGCAACATCTTATGTTGGTTATTTGGTGTAGCATCAATATAATATTCTGTCAAACAAAGCCATGTGTTTAGCTACTTGGTGATATAATATAACTATCTATGATGAAAGTTTTAAAATTAAAATCTGATTGAAATGCAGAGGTCGTCTCTAGTTGCAATATGAATTTATTTAGATATTGATGAAACGGGAGCAACCACGGATTTACCTTGAACTAATAATGAGAGCGCAAATCCCAAAGAGGCATTTGGTCTCATTGTAGTGAGTGGCTTGCTACTTGATTCTCCGATCTGAGGGACCCAAGTACCCAGGGGAATTGAGCAAATAGGTTGCTGAAGGATTGGCAAAGAGCTCGGAGAATGTCTAAAGTATCTGCATATACCTGAAAGATTTTGCTTAATTTAGAGCTAAAGTGTCTGATAGAAGCATAAGTTTCAAAAAATTAGACTACAAGGAAAACTGTGTAAAGATTGGGACACGCTACTGCAGCTATATAATCTCTAATGACCCTCCCTTCTATAGACACATCCCTTAACAATGAATCATATGCATGTCATAGAAAGTGTATGGCCATTTGGAGAGCTTATCAGCGTTTTATGGTCTTATTCACAAATGAAGAACCTTACATTTTAATATCCCTGATAGTGAAGCAAGATGCAATAACATTGGATATGCACCATCCTGCAAAGAAGAATATATAACTGGAACAGCAGCCACCTTGTTTTGTAAAATTTTCACGGCAACGTCTTTCAGATTATCATAGGGTCCAACCTGTTAGCCGTATAACAAAACATTAATAGCAAGAGAGAAATTGCTCTAGTTATAACTTATATTTACTGTTACATGCAATAGAAATTTCTAAAATAGAGCTATTTTCAAAGACTACACAATCAGAAACATAATGATTATTTGTTAGGAACTAAACATGTAGACAAGGAAACAGGCATATATGAATCAGCTACATTCATAAGTAAGTATGTCTCGCAAAAAATGTTGATCAGTCATGCTTGTTCTTTTTATTTGAACCTATATCTTTAAATCAACAGCAAAATATATGTGAGCCTACATAGCTTCAACACTAAGAAACAAAGTTCTAAAGAGATGACTAGAGAGTATTTTTCAAAATTAAAAGAAGAGATAAACAAGAGAGATCATTCTTTAGACTCAGCTACAAGAAATTCAGTAGTAATAGGGGTAAAAAGCAACTGAGAAATCTCACCTGAACAAGTGGCCTTGGGTGTGGTCTCCCATATCCATCAAGTTGTCTACTAATATAAGCCTTGCCCTCTTTCCAGGCTGCTATTGTGTGCGTCTCAAGTTCTTCCTCTGTCAAGTTTGATCAGCCTTGCCCTCTTTCCAGGCTGCTATTGTGTGCGTCTCAAGTTCTTCCTCTGTCAAGTTTGATCCATGAGTTCCAAGCTGCAATTTCACAGGGTTGCTGATTAACACGAAAGAGTGAAAAAAGGTCATACTGAGAAAGCTAGTAACACATCTAGAGATATTTCACACCAGGTAATATAGTTGAAAAGTAGGTAATCTGCTATAATCCTTCAAATTAAGTTCCATGTTTAGCCATAAGGGACATGAATATGGAAACACTATAGGTATATATCTTTGTGTATATATGTGTTTCTTACTACAGAGGCCTATGATAGCCAAAATTAGGATTTATAAGATATCCAAAATACACATCTTGAAAATTCTAAAATTATGCATCAGTCACTCGAAAGAATGCTTTAGAAATGAACAGTTTTTAGAGAAGCCAACCTCTCTCAGTATTAGAATGAAGTCCAGTGGACCAAGAACTCCAACAAATTGGCCTTTACCAGAGTCCCAAAGAGGAGCCAAGGGGATTCCCTGAAAATATCTGGAATTAGCAAAAACCAGAAATAATCTAGATGCAACAATATTATAATATTTACATGACCAAAAGACAGAGAGAGAACATCCCAACAAGAACTGAAGCTGACACAAAGGACATTGTTAGAAATAGAGTAAACCTGCTCGTAGAGTGTATGAAATGCTTGCTTCACTGGTAAAGTAACATCAAAGGCAATCACCTGAAAGGTTTCAGATCACCTTAGACATCCAAGTAAGAAGGGAGAAGTAATTCTCATAGGTAATCTATTGGACATGAAAACGAAAAATCATCAAACAATAAGAAAAAGAACAAATCAGACCTTGCCTGACTCTGGGAGCAGCTCATAGGCAGTACGCGCTGACAATAAATCAGATATACGGTGACGTGACACCTCCAAATCAGCCGTCGACATCCTATGGATAGATTCCTGGGATGGATCAGCCTACATATAATAACCATGTAAAAGTAGTCAGAAACTTAATTCAAATGTAATCGTCAGAGACAATTTTGGGGAACTTAAGGAATCCTGCTTTATACATCAAATAAAGTGTTCTAATATCAATCATTCTTGGACTGATGACAAACATTTAAAAGATAATTCGAAGATTAACAACCACAGGATAGATAGCCAAAATTAGGATTTATAAGATATCCAAAATACACATCTTGAAAATTCTAAAATTATGCATCAGTCACTCGAAAGAATGCTTTAGAAATGAACAGTTTTTAGAGAAGCCAACCTCTCTCAGTATTAGAATGAAGTCCAGTGGACCAAGAACTCCAACAAATTGGCCTTTACCAGAGTCCCAAAGAGGAGCCAAGGGGATTCCCTGAAAATATCTGGAATTAGCAAAAACCAGAAATAATCTAGATGCAACAATATTATAATATTTACATGACCAAAAGACAGAGAGAGAACATCCCAACAAGAACTGAAGCTGACACAAAGGACATTGTTAGAAATAGAGTAAACCTGCTCGTAGAGTGTATGAAATGCTTGCTTCACTGGTAAAGTAACATCAAAGGCAATCACCTGAAAGGTTTCAGATCACCTTAGACATCCAAGTAAGAAGGGAGAAGTAATTCTCATAGGTAATCTATTGGACATGAAAACGAAAAATCATCAAACAATAAGAAAAAGAACAAATCAGACCTTGCCTGACTCTGGGAGCAGCTCATAGGCAGTACGCGCTGACAATAAATCAGATATACGGTGACGTGACACCTCCAAATCAGCCGTCGACATCCTATGGATAGATTCCTGGGATGGATCAGCCTACATATAATAACCATGTAAAAGTAGTCAGAAACTTAATTCAAATGTAATCGTCAGAGACAATTTTGGGGAACTTAAGGAATCCTGCTTTATACATCAAATAAAGTGTTCTAATATCAATCATTCTTGGACTGATGACAAACATTTAAAAGATAATTCGAAGATTAACAACCACAGAATAAAATAGTAAAACATCAAACTAGAAGAAACACATGAAACCTAAAATACTATCAAATTCCTTACCATTCTCAGAGAGCCATCATCCACATCCATATTTGATCGGCAGAGTGTGTTTGAGTTAATAAAATCAGTGGGAGCTATATCTGTTCCAGTTATAAGTATAGTATTCGCTACTCCACCATTCACCCTCACAAATGGTTGGTGCTCATCGTGCCGCCATTCCCCATCAACAAAACTCCACCATTCACCCTCACAAATGGTTGGTGCTCATCGTGCCGCCATTCCCCATCAACAAAAAACTTGCTCATCGTGCCGCCATTCCCCATCAACAAAAAACTTATACTGCATGAGAATAAAATAGCTGAATGTAACATTACTGGCTTTTTATGCATACGGCATACCATGTATCATGTTCGATATAGTGCATACAACTGCCAAAATATATTAATCACTATACATTAAGCCTTTATTAGAAAAATGATTTAGCTATCACAACAACATGATGAACCCTTGGATTTAAAAGTTCCCGGACGCTCCAAGGCGACGAAGGTCCTTGGTAAATCATGCCCAAGATTTTATTCTCTAAGAGTATTTTGTTATGTGGACAAGTATGTATGATTCTCATGCATATTGCATACACTAATTCACTAAACAGGCAGGGCTAATATGATTCTCATGCATATTGCATACACTAATTCACTAAACAGGCAGGGCTAAATGGAGTAGTATCATGGAGATTACAAAGTCACTATACTAGACATAAATGCTCCTGCAGGGATTGACTAGCAAAGAATTTGTTACGAAACAAGTCTAGTACAAAATTAACCTGATGATATCCCGGTGCCAAGTTGCAAATGACTTGAAAAACAGTAGGGCAGCCTTCGAGCGGTGACATAGGCAAAAGTTCTGTCCACCTGTTCACATACCCATTTCAACAATCAGTCCATGGAATACAAAAAACCAATAGACACTATACACAGAGCACAAAACCAATCCGATAAACCACAACTCCACAAGCAACCTAAAACTTTATTCCAGAAATCATAAAAACGGAGGAATGCTGTAATATAAAGTGATTATTCCTACTTCTAGCTCAGTCACTCTCACCTGGTAAAAGATCCACTTAGGAAAACACTTCTACCTCCATAAGGCCACACGAAGCAGGTTGGAGTAAGAGGCGGCCCTGAGGCAGAGCTGTTTACACGGCTATTATCCAATGTAGAACCAAACATCCCCCTTCCCAGTAGTTATATAATTACAAGCTACAAACAATCTAAAAGAAAAAAATTTCTACGATACTTCTCAATCGATTCGTATGAGTAATTTTATCTCCACTCTTCAGCCAAAGCAACGTTTACACATGCAGAAATTCCGAATTCGATAATGCTACCATAAGCCTCAGCCAACAGTAACTTAAACCCTGAAATCTCAAAAACACGATAACCTGAAATCTCAAAAACACGATAAATTACTGAACTCTATTCAGAGATTCACTAGTATAGAGCTACCTACGAATGATCTAGCTATAATACACCACCTTGAAACCTAGGTGAACAAAAATCCCAGGGGTTTGAGAAGCGAAGAGGAGTACAGACCTCGATGATCGTGAAGAGTGAGGAGGATTTTCAAATGAGATTGATAAGGAGCTTAAGCATTAGAAATTTGAAAAGCTGGAGGGAACCCTAAATTGAGAGAGTAGAGAGACATTGCGTTGTTTCGATCTATTTATGGTGTTTGAAGGTGAAGAAGAAGAACCAGAGATTTTTTTTTATTTTTTAATTAATCCGTGGAGATATGACTTTTTTTCTTTTTTTTTCTTTTTCATATATAGACAAAATTTCTAGTTTGGTCCGTTACACTTTTTTTACCAACTGTGCATAATTTTGAGAGGCAACGTTGAGACTAAACTGAGTTTGCAGAATAAATGCATTATGTTGTATTTGTAGTATTTACGATGGGTGAAGAAGACAAACACAATAATATTTGAAGATCCTATTTTGATATGATTCTCCTATTCGGATTTGGTAGTGTCATCGACCAATGTGAATTTGGTCAGTCTATTTGTTCTTCTCCATGAAACCTGCAAATGAGTAAGAGTTCAAAAGCAAATATAAGATAAAAGCATTAAGGAGTAAATACTAACAATGGGAGAGACCAAACTTTTTCTTATTGGTTTAAGATTTTTAAGCGTGCATTATAATGATTTGCAGGTGATTTAGATGGATTCCCAAGAATGAGATTGGTTATAGATCAAAGACTATTTTATTGTGTTTGAAACATTCATGCTTAGAGTCATCGTGATGGAGAGTTAAGTGTGTCACTTACAGTGATTTAGGGAAGTAAACTTGAATCTAGACTTGTTCTACACTTCTAATCCCTGCATTCTTGTCAAACTCATCTGAAGAAACTACGTCCGCAATAATCTTTTCTTGACCACGCCAAAGAATCTGGTGACAATTGTTTCAGATTTGAAGGAATATGTGTCAGTTTTGAAGTGATAATCGTTATAACTTGACTGGGGAGATTACTTTTTGATGACAATAAATGACTGAATCTCTTCCTAAGTGTATATGAAAATCAAAATCGCAATTTACAGTGCATGGAATTACCTTGTCAATGACTCCAAAGTCTTTAGCTTTTTGTGCATCCATGTAATATGGCCTTCTCATTACATTGGCTACAGTCTCCACAGACTAAATGACATATTTGAATATTTTTCATCAGCTATAAAATTTCTACAACTCAAAAAGTTATATAAAAAAGTTTTGGACTCACATTCCCAGTGTGCTTTGATAGTAGCTCCACAAGAATATCCCTGTTAGTTATGACCTGCAATTGCAACCAGGATTGTGGTAATCAAATTCAGATTCTTCACCTCAATAAGTCCAATATTCAGGAAATCTCAATCAAATTTAGGTTC
>CM071720.1:23967920-23984012 GCA_036630335.1 Physaria fendleri | reverse complement strand
AAATCTAACGATTCAAATTTACGAAAAAATATTAACCCGTGCTGTAGCACGGGTCAAAATCTAGTATTAGTGTAAGATCCTTGCGTTTTTGTGGGTTTGCGAAATATTAGCAGATTTACGAGTTTTTTTCTTGCGTGTTTTAATGATTTTTTAAAACAAAAAAAAAGATGGATTTCGGATTATCCGTAGTTGCGGGGCGAATGCGGATTTCTGACTAAATAGCTGCCGATTATGTGGGGTGGATTTCTGACTAAATAGCTGCCGATTATGTTGGCGGGTTTAGGTTTACAAAAAAATGTAAATATTATTAGTGTAAGATCCTTGCGTTTTTGTGGGTTTGCGAAATATTAGCAGATTTACGAGTTTTTTTCTTGCGTGTTTTAATGATTTTTTAAAACAAAAAAAAAGATGGATTTCGGATTATCCGTAGTTGCGGGGCGAATGCGGATTTCTGACTAAATAGCTGCCGATTATGTGGGGTGGATTTCTGACTAAATAGCTGCCGATTATGTTGGCGGGTTTAGGTTTACAAAAAAATGTAAATATTTCGCGGAGCGCTGCAAGTCGGCCTGCTTGATAGGTCTATTTATAAGTCTATTTAGAACATATGAAAAAAATTTAGAACATCTTACAAATTCTTACATGGTTTGGCTTTATCAAGACTTGTACTACAATTTTTACAGGTTCCCAAGGCTACTAATCGACGGTCCATACGGTGCACCAGCACAAGACTACAAAAACTACGATGTTTTACTCCTAGTAGGTCTAGGAATAGGAGCAACACCATTAATAAGCATAATCCGCGACCTTCTCAACACCATCAAAACCCAAAAATCCACAAAACAAAACCCTAACAACAACAATCTCCCAAAAAAAGCTTATTTCTATTGGGTAACAAGAGAACAAGGATCATTAGAATGGTTTAGTGAAGTCATGAACGAAGTAGCTGAATATGATAATGAAGGAATGATTGAACTACATAATTATTGTACTAGTGTTTATGAAGAAGGAGATGCTAGATCAGCTTTGATTACTATGTTACAGTCATTGCATCATGCTAAAAGTGGGATTGATATTGTTTCGGGTACTAGGGTTAGGACTCATTTTGCGAGACCTAATTGGCGTAGTGTGTTTAAACATGTTGCTGTTAACCATGTGGATCAAAGAGTTGGTATGTTGTTACTACAACATTTTTATGACTATGTTAGAATTTTTGTAGTGATTTATTTTATGGTTTTTGTGTTGTTTTGTAGGGGTTTTCTACTGTTTTTGTAGTGATTTATTTTATGGTTTTTGTGTTGTTTTGTAGGGGTTTTCTACTGTGGTAATACATACATTGTGGGAGAGTTGAAGAAACTGGCTTTAGATTTCTCTAGGAAGACTACAACTAAGTTTGAGTTTCACAAGGAGAATTTTTGATTTAAATCTATGAATCATCCATCATTTATATGTATAAATACATTAGTATATGTCCCAAAAATACATTACAAAAATAGTAATGTCTAACAAATATTAAAAATCATAATGTATCATTAATTCCGATGTCGTCCAGCGGTTAGGATATCTGGCTTTCACCCAGGAGACCCGGGTTCGATTTGATATTTTTTTGCCATTTAATCCCGTATATTTATAAGCTGTGTTAAGATGGCTCATAATTGTTCTAACGTTATAAATGTTTATCTTCACTGACTATCTTACATGCACTTAATGACTCTAATGTATTTACTTTGGCTAATGAACAAATACATTACAAAATTATTATGACAATTCAATATCCTTTTTGGTACGATTCTCCTAATCGAATTATGTCAAACAAGGTAGTCGCAGGCTAATGTGAAACTTGGTCGTGTCTATATGTTCTTCACCATCCATGTCACCTGAAAAGTGAGGAGAGTTCAAGCTTATAAAAATCACAATGTAAAGACGATAAGGACAAGATGTGAAACAAGGTAGTCGCAGGCTAATGTGAAACTTGGTCGTGTCTATATGTTCTTCACCATCCATGACACCTGAAATCTGAGGAGTTCAAACTGAGGAGTTCAAGCTTTGAGTATTGATGGAGAACTAAGTATCTCACTCTTGCAGGGATTTGATGTTAAGAGAACTTGAAACTAGACTCGTTCTACACTTTTAATCCCTGCATTCTTATCGAATTCCTCTGAAGAAACCACGTCTGCAATAATCTTTTCTTGACCACGCCAAAGAATCTGTTGAAAAAGCTATATTATGAGATCATCTCTAGCTATAAGTACATATTAGTAAACAGATTTTTCTGATCAATTGACCTCAAAATGGAAACTTAAAAATATTAACCCAGACAATAAGTCTCGTATGATGAACCTTGAACACTGAGAAAATGGACAAATGAAGAAATTTTGAAAACTAAGATCTCAAATTTGATGGAATATGTTTCAGTAACATAACTTTCCATGAAACAAGTGAGAGTTGCATTGATCTGGAAGATTACTTAAATTACCTCAATCTCTTAGTATGTGCATAAGAAAATCAATACCACAAGTTAGAGTTCCTGAACTTACCTTGTCAATGACTCCAAATTCTTTAGCTTTGGGCGCATCCATGTAATATGGCCTTCTCATCACGTTAGCTACTGTCTCAACTGACTTAATAACACATAAGAATGTTTTTAGTCAGCCATAAAAGTTAATAACACATAAGAATGTTTTTAGTCAGCCATAAAAGCTCTCTACTCTAACTTATGAAAGTGTAAGAAATGTTCTGCACTCACATTCCCAGTGTGCTTTGATAGTAGTCCCACAAGTATATCCCTGTTTGTTACAACCTACAGTTGCAAATCAGGAAAGTGGGATAGTCGGAGTCAGTTTCTTCACCTCAATGTTAGTAAAATTCCGACGAGGGTTGAACATATAATAACAAAACACCATGAGAAATTCTAAGTCGAGAATAGGTTCCTACGACAGAGTGTGCATAGGGTACATCAAACCTCTTTGGCACGAATCAGGACATCACTGGCAGGCATCAACCCAGAAGAAGGCACACGAGGTTGTTGGATCATTGCTGCAACATATTGAATCAAAAGAGAGACTCTGATTATCAAGAGAGAACCACCCAGTGGATCAGAATGCAGTTTATGTTTACCTTTGGCATGTGGCATCATAAACCGTTTACCCTTTGTGCCCGCTGAAAGTAAAAGACATTTTATGTTTACCTTTGGCATGTGGCATCATAAACCGTTTACCCTTTGTGCCCGCTGAAAGTAAAAGACATGCATGACCTATGGCTGCTCCCACACAGACTGTATGTACCTGCAGAAGTAAAACCAACCTTCTCAAATGAAAACACTTGGGAGACGATAAAGTGCTTTGTACCTGCAGAAGTAAAACCAACCTTCTCAAATGAAAACACTTGGGAGACGATAAAGTGCTTATCTTGATAACTATTCAAGTAGCCTGAGCAGTTTTATTATCATCACTTATGCTTCAATGTCTGCATTTGACGAGCAGATTTCTCGTAAATAAACATTACCTCATTCTTTAGCTGCATGACAGAATCATAGATAGCAAAACCTTCTGATTCCATGCCAACCTGTTTGGTTACCAGATATTAGAAAGAGTGACAAAAAGGTTTACATGATTCAAAAACTGGTCGAAACTCACTGTCTCGCCATCATCACGAGTGGTCCCTGTGGAATTGATGTAAATGTAGAAACTGGTCGAAACTCACTGTCTCGCCATCATCACGAGTGGTCCCTGTGGAATTGATGTAAATGTAGATAGGTTCCTTCGGATCAAGCCACTGAAGATACATTAGCTCTGCAACAACCAGCTCTGTCACTGCTGGCACAAGCTGAAAACAAAACCAATCAGCACTACAACATCAGTCAGACGTAATCCTCTTCACCAAACCTCCATCAAGAATCCCAAAACTGAAGAACTCACAGGCATTCCAATGTAGACGATTCTTCCGTCAAGTAGCATAGAAGGTAAGTCTGGTGGAGGAGTTCTTGGTCTGTGCTCGTTATAGACGATTCTTCCGTCAAGTAGCATAGAAGGTAAGTCTGGTGGAGGAGTTCTTGGTCTGTGCTCGTTGACGATTCTTCCGTCAAGTAGCATAGAAGGTAAGTCTGGTGGAGGAGTTCTTGGTCTGTGCTCGTTGTAAGCCACTGATCTTTCAACCTAATTTTTAACCAATATATTACTTCAGCTAATTTAAAGCAGTGAATCAATGATGCAGCAATTATCAAACACATCAAATCACAGTATTGTTTGTAGTCCATTTCAAATTCCCATAGATATACACATACACATATGTGCAGGGATTAGAGAATTTAACTACACGGAAGGGGCCTAGCCAATAGGCTTACCTTACCCTTTTGGTTTATACAAACATGCCTTACCAATAGGCTTCACCAAAATGTTAGCCGAAGACATGTAAGTCAAATCTTTGTACCATGATCTCTTTTTATGTTCTCTGAACTTATGGATCTTTTGTCTTGATCAACCTTAGCTTTGATTTGATCTCTTTACAAAAATATTTGATGTTTATTTTACAAATAACATGATATATATATCTGAATATTCATTATGGTAAATGCAACTCAAATCAAACAAAACATATATTCAACCTACAGTTCATAAGTATTGTTAATAGTCACCACAAAATGTATTTCATTACTTAGGATTTTGTCTCTTCTTCACACCTACTGTACTGTTATGTCTTGATAAAGTTTGATTTCATTACTTAGGATTTTGTCTCTTCTTCACACCTACTGTACTGTTATGTCTTGATAAAGTTTGTCGGTCGCTTCTCTAGCTGTGTATTTGATCTTCTTTCAGGTTTGTCATTACGCGTGATTTCATCTTCGTGTTTATCAATCCATTCACTACCTGATATGAATTCCGTTTCTTCCTCTTTCTCATCTCTTGATGGGCTTCTACATGATGTTGAAGCCACTAGTCCTTTCCTTTTCTCATCTCTTGATGGGCTTCTACATGATGTTGAAGCCACTAGTCCTTGTAAGTCCAAGCTTGATGCAGTGTCACTTTGACCCTGCAAGTAATTTCACTGTACATTATAAAGTAACCATTTTGTTGCCTGAGTGAGTTTTATTCCTCCCTTTACCTCAATGCTATTAACATCATCAATCTGTGATGGCTTATGTTTTGTTTGGATCTGTTTTGTCTTTGTTGGTTTAGAGAATGAAGACGAAACGCCGAATGACTTTCTTCTAAGGAGTTTATCAGGCGTAAGAGGCCTTGGGAGCTGCGTTTGATCTACCTCATTCTCCTTTCTCGCTAGAGCAAGTTTCAAACTAGCAATCTAAAATCAAACAAAAAAGGTAAGTAACAGATTAGGGCAAAGAGAATGAAGTTTAAAACATAATGTGAAATAGTGTTTACCTGTTCTTTGAGTTCTTTAACCTCAGAAGAGTCCTTGTTGACACGAGCAGCACCTAGTTCAACAGTGGCTACCCTCTCTGCAAATTTCAGGGTACTTATTGTTTCTCCTAGAGCTTCTACTTCAGGGCTAATATGAACAAACATGAGCGTTTTTGCAAATTTCAGGGTACTTATTGTTTCTCCTAGAGCTTCTACTTCAGGGCTAATATGAACAAACATGAGCGTTTTTGCTTGTCCTCCTACACACACAAACACACACTATTATGAGCAACTAAATTCAGATTCTAGCACTTGAGAGTATTAGCAGGTTACCTAAAGAGTCCTGAAGAATTTGTGTGAGTTTACTATTACGGTAAGGGATGTGATTGTTTTTCTGAGAAAGAGATGCAATCACATCTCCAAGAGCAGACAGAGACTTATTAATATGTTGTGCTTCTTTCAACCTATCACCAGTGACTTCAGACTTGTCTACCCTTTCACTTCCAGCAAGATCAACCAAATGCATTGAACCTCTCAGAGTTGTTCCTGATGTCAAATCTTTTCCTTGAACATGTACAGTGAGACAACTGTGAGATCTACTGCTACGGTCATTCATAGCTGTGGC
Organism: Physaria fendleri; assembly: GCA_036630335.1. NCBI lineage: Eukaryota > Viridiplantae > Streptophyta > Magnoliopsida > Brassicales > Brassicaceae > Physaria > Physaria fendleri. The sequence goes on along the minus strand of CM071720.1, from coordinate 23,978,030 downwards.
ACTAACCGCGCGATTCTTTTGACCAATGTTCATCAAATGAATGACATCTGAAGTTGTGGAGACTGGTACTAATGTTGCATCTGGTACATTGATTCCATCTTGTGAACTGTTTCTTTTGATGCAGTGTCACTTTGACCCTGCAAGTAATTTCACTGTACATTATAAAGTAACCATTTTGTTGCCTGAGTGAGTTTTATTCCTCCCTTTACCTCAATGCTATTAACATCATCAATCTGTGATGGCTTATGTTTTGTTTGGATCTGTTTTGTCTTTGTTGGTTTAGAGAATGAAGACGAAACGCCGAATGACTTTCTTCTAAGGAGTTTATCAGGCGTAAGAGGCCTTGGGAGCTGCGTTTGATCTACCTCATTCTCCTTTCTCGCTAGAGCAAGTTTCAAACTAGCAATCTAAAATCAAACAAAAAAGGTAAGTAACAGATTAGGGCAAAGAGAATGAAGTTTAAAACATAATGTGAAATAGTGTTTACCTGTTCTTTGAGTTCTTTAACCTCAGAAGAGTCCTTGTTGACACGAGCAGCACCTAGTTCAACAGTGGCTACCCTCTCTGCAAATTTCAGGGTACTTATTGTTTCTCCTAGAGCTTCTACTTCAGGGCTAATATGAACAAACATGAGCGTTTTTGCTTGTCCTCCTACACACACAAACACACACTATTATGAGCAACTAAATTCAGATTCTAGCACTTGAGAGTATTAGCAGGTTACCTAAAGAGTCCTGAAGAATTTGTGTGAGTTTACTATTACGGTAAGGGATGTGATTGTTTTTCTGAGAAAGAGATGCAATCACATCTCCAAGAGCAGACAGAGACTTATTAATATGTTGTGCTTCTTTCAACCTATCACCAGTGACTTCAGACTTGTCTACCCTTTCACTTCCAGCAAGATCAACCAAATGCATTGAACCTCTCAGAGTTGTTCCTGATGTCAAATCTTTTCCTTGAACATGTACAGTGAGACAACTGTGAGATCTACTGCTACGGTCATTCATAGCTGTGGCACTAACCGCGCGATTCTTTTGACCAATGTTCATCAAATGAATGACATCTGAAGTTGTGGAGACTGGTACTAATGTTGCATCTGGTACATTGATTCCATCTTGTGAACTGTTTCTTTTGTGAACTGTTTCTTATCTCTAATGTGATTCACAAGTCAAAGTCACAATGATCATAATGCAAGAAGCACTTGGGGTTACTAAAAGAGACAAAACTAGACAAGATCTGCAGAGTTTTTAGAAGTTTTGTCTGAAAAAGGATATCTGCTGGTTTGGCCATTAGTGGCAAGAAGATCTCTGACTTGTTCATTGTAGATTTCAAGCACTTGTTCATTGTAGATTTCAAGCATCTGAACTGAAATGTTATATGAAAAAGTCTCTTTTCTCACATCTGACAGATGAAAGAGATCACTCAATGCTCTATAGTTTACTCCTAAGCTCTCTTCAGTTAGCTCATTAGGTCCCATCTGAATTAAGATAACATTCTTTTAGTATGAGAACATGGGAATTGATTACAGAACATTAAGTAGAAGTACCATGGTGAAAGTTTTGCCAGATCCTGTTTGACCATATGCAAATATGCAGACATTATAACCATCAAGAACAGACCGAATCAGAGGTTGCATGTCTGCAAACACTGTCTCTACAATCCCAAGAACAGACCGAATCAGAGGTTGCATGTCTGCAAACACTGTCTCTACAATCCCAATAAAAGTTTTCAAGTTAAGAACACATAAAACAGTTTGTTGAATCTCTGATCATGTTGTCTACACAAAACGTACCTTGAGATGTTGAAGGACCAAACACTTTATTGAAGGTAAATGTTTTTCTCCCTTCTTTGACAGACTTTAAAGGTGTTGCAATTGATATAGTTGAGTCTTCTAAGTGATCCACAGTAGTTAAGACACTTGTTTGACCAGGTAAGAATGGTCTCACTCTACAATACACCCTTATGCTCCCTGTTAATACATTCATTAGTCTTGATGTTACAAACACTAATAACTGAATCAACTAGTCATTATGTATTGTACCTTTGAGGTCTTGGACTTGATTATAAAGTTTCCTATTTTCTTCAAGAACCCTTTGGTAACCTGTAGCTGCATAAGCAAGTCCATGCAAATGCTCACCTAAGCTTGTAAACTCTTGCTGGTATCTCATCTGTAAGAGATTGAGACCTTCTTTCACAGCTTTTAGATCATGTTTCAGTTCCTGCAAACATATAACTATGCCTTAATAATCACCAAACACATGTCTTAAAAGAAACATGATGCAGTTAAACTGAATTGTAACCTCAGTATGAGTTTGTTGTCTTTTAACTATCATATGTTGCTTCTCAATCTTCTGTTTTGAGAATCCATACAGCTCAAAGTTTTGGATTTTTGATTCTTCAACACTATCATCTTCTTGTGAAGCTTCCTTCTTCTTTACAATCTTTGTCACATCTTCTTCATCACTTAGTGTCTCCTCTTTGCTTGAGATAGTTCTTCCAAGATCATCAGAGTCAAGCTTATCTTTGCTCTCCACGTTCACCTGAAGCTAAGTAATTGCATAAACTTATAAAGAGAGACATGAGATCGTACACATATGGCCACATCAAATTGCTTACCAGATCTTTCTGTGTAGCTAATCTACGTTCATATTCAACTACAACACTTTTCAGCAAATCTTCCACAATCTGAGAAAACATATTGATCATTTAGTAAGTTACTAGAGTTGATTAAAGTCATAATATTGATCATTTAGTAAGTTACTAGAGTTGATTAAAGTCATAGAACAGTGCTAATCCTTACATTTGGAAGTTCTTCTTGCTTGGTCTCTGAAACTACTGCACGAATAATCGCATCTATTGAGTCAGAACTTTGTTCATTGGATGAAGAACTAGAAGGCCTACTTGTGACTGCTTCTGAGTCTTTAGGTTTGTATTGCTTTGCAATACCAAAAGTGGTTGGTTTGGTGTTCACAATGTATCTCCATGTACCATTTCCACCACTTTGTTTCCACTCACGATATGACTTTAGAGCTAAGACACACTCCACAATTCTTGTGGATTTACCTCCCTGAGAATAACACATCAAGAACAAAACATTTCAACTTTGTATAGTTAGCTTCTCTAGCAAGGTAGGTCAAATCTGCCTTAAGTAACAAGGGATTATGACAATTGATTATAACCTAACCTAGTTTCTGCAATACCACTACTAAGCATCATCTCTCAAACTAGTAACCATAATCAGACAAGGGATTGTGTTCTTCATTACCTTCTCAAAATCAGAAACTTCAAAAGTTGGAATACCAATCTCCTCCACAACCACAAGAAAGTTTCTAAGATTCTCAGAGTACTGAAACGCAGATAAAGCTGCACCTTCTTGACTAACAAGTGGATCATTAGGAGCTTCAACCACCTGAAAGCAGTAAACATAATCAAAACCTTAAGATAATCAGCAATACAATACATTATGTAACAAAAATGTTAAAGGAAGTGAGAACAATACCTTTGGAACAGAACCAGGTTTAACTCTGTTGAGGACATTACAGAGCAAAATACCACTTTTTAAAGCAATTCTGAAATCATCTTCTGAAGGATCTGCAGGTCATCTTCTGAAGGATCTGCAGGCAAATCTCTTCCTAAAACTACACCAAGTGTGTTTCTTATCCACCTTGCTGCTTCATATCTTCTTAAATCTGATGGATCTACTGGTATATCCCTTCCCTCAACTACACCAAATTCATATGTTTTTGCTCATAATTGATTGTCAAAAGCATCTTGAATATGAAAATTCATATCAGTTTGATCAAGTTAGAAGCTATTAGTTTTGTTAACTTACGACGTGATCGTTGTGTAAAACGTCCATAACTTTTATCTTTCTAGTCACTTATCCAAATTACACGTTGAATAGCTTGTTAAACGTAAGTTAGTATCTACACATAGACACTAAAATCACTCAATTCCGATAAAAGATTAAAATACAACCACATTTCATCAACATAGCTATTAATAACAATTTCGTAGTAACTTGTTTTTATTGTAACTTTTGATTCTTTTATCGGAATTGAGTGATCTTAGTCTCAACGTGTAAATACTGAAGTTATCTTTAATAACAAGATATAAAACATGTAATTTGGATACATGAATATAATGATACATAAGTTACAAAGTTCTAGATGTTTTACCAAAGTTAGTTAATCAAATGTGATCGATCATTCCTAAATTTCTATATTCATTCTAAATTGTTTACTTATTAAAACCCTAGATTCAGGAAAATAAATGGAACAAAGAGAAGAAAGAACAGAGAGATTGATGAACATACAAGTTTCATCGACTTTTCTTGAACTTGAATCCGAACCAACATTGACTTGAATGTTTCTTTGTTTAAGAAAATCTTCAAGAATCGATTGTAAACAGAGTCTTGATTCTTCTTGATCCATCGCCATTGATAAGAAACGATTCTATGCTTTTTTGTAGCTTGATCAACAAGATACCTTCAATATCAAAACGAAGAATATCAAAGTTATGGTACAATAATATTTACTTTTAAGTGAAACAGTTTTCAGATTTATAAACATATGTTTGACTCTTCTCTTTTTGTTTTTGTTCTTTGAAATTAAAATAATATAAAAGAAAAAGGAAAAAAGAAGAGCAAGGCATGAACTCTCTAATTTGGACAATCTCAATATTTTTTTAAAATAAATAAATTATTTTGGAATCTTTATTTGATTCTTAATTGCTACATTTTAATAATGTACGGACTTATATTAATACATTGTTAAAAGATATATATTAGTTATGGAATTTATATTTATTAAAAGAATTAAGCTATAATTTGGTCAACAAGAAATAATATATTTTGAAAAATAAACTAAAAAGTTTATGCTATGATGATTGTAACCACATCTTTTGGAAAATGACACATTTAATTTTATAATTTATTTACACTTTTATTTTTAAATCCATTGTAGACTTTTTTATGTATCTATTGTCTCTTTGTAATATATTTGTTGATCATGACACCAACTCATTCGAAAAATCACTGAATTAACATAAAATCACTGAATTAACATATAATTAAGATTAAGATATTGGAAAAAAAAACAGACACGTATTAACACGAAGTTATATGTTGCTATCATATAGTTTTTAGAAACTTTTATTTTATTTAAGGGTTAATTAAATTAGTAATAAAACTTAAATTATATCAGCAAAAATTAGGCTTTTTCATACCTAAAATAAGTTAGTTGAAGGCTCTTCCTTTATGCTTATGGTAGAACCAAAATCACAAGTCACAAGCAAAGATTTGTGTGTGTATGTGTGTGTTGATCCTGCAAAACCAAATAACTCAATATTACCAACTTAATCAAAATAACACAATCATGGATAAGTTCAAGCTTTTAAAATGACATTGTGTTATAACATACACAAGCTGTGTTGTCTGTCTCTGGCTCTCCTTGGCTTTCGATTCAGTATCGGATTCATATCCTTCATCTTCTTCCTCTTCAAGTTAATTGTGAATGTCCTGGAAGTTTAGCTACTCCTCTAACATCCATCAATTTACGAAATCTCTGACCATCTGAAAATCTTCCAGTACCACAAAAGATATTTGACATAATCACATAATCTCCTCCATGGCTTCTCTCCAACTCCATTAGTTTCCCAGTAACCCTCTCAGCCAATTCAGGATCATCATAAACACTACAAGCTCCAAGTATCATTCTCCAAACCACAACCTTTTGGTCTATAGGAATCTCCAAAGCAATCTTCTCTGCTTCTTCTAATCTTCCTTTTCTTCTAAGCATATCTATTAAACATCCATAGTGTTTCACATCAGGTTTGATCTTGTACTTGGTTACCATCTTGTTGAAAAACTCTAGAAACTCTTCTTCTGCTAAACCTCCATGGCTACAAGCGTTTAAAACACTGATCATGGTTACTCTGTTGGGGTTTAGTCCGGATTGTTGGGGTTTAGTCCGGATTTTTCCATGTCTTTGAATATATTGACTGCTTCTTTTCCCATGCCGTGCATTGCAAAGGCAGAGATCATCGTTGTCCATGATACAAGATTCTTTCTTTCGTTCGGAATCTCTGTGAAAAACTTAAACGCGCTTTGAATACAGCCACATTTCGAGTAAGCATCGATCAAAGAGTTTGTCACACGAATATCACATGGAACAAACCCTCTTTTCTCGATATAAGCATGAACTGACCCGCACATCTTCTGGTCTCCAAAGTTCCAAACAACAGGAAGAATTGCGAGAATCGTTATCTCGTTGGGCTTTATCCCGTCACAAGCAAGCATTCTTGAAAACAAATGTATAGCTTCTTTGGGTTTATTTACCCGTGCATAACCATCAATAACAGTTGTCCAAGACACTACTGTTCTATTCGGCATCTTCTCCAAAAAGTAGAGAGCTCTGTCAAACTCTCCCAAATTAGTCAGACCAGTGATCATCACATTCCAAGTTACCGGATTTCTCTCAGGCATTTCCTCGAACACTTTGTGAGCATCAACTCTGTTTCCAGCAATAACATACATATTAACCAAAGCTGTCTGCACGTAGACATTAAATTCAAAACCCAGTTTTAACGTCAACCCATGGAGTCCAATCCCCAGTAATAAAGATGGGAACCGCGGATTCGAACTCGCTTTCAGTAAAAAGAGGTAAGTGAAACTATCAAAAGGAGGCAGCTTCTTACTCTGATCATACAAAAAATGGAGTCTTTGTAGTTGATCATAGAGGAAATAAGCACGAAGAGGGGTTTCGCTAAGGGAATAGCATCGAAGCAGAGGATTGAATAGAAAAAGCTTCCTAGAGTTTTGCTTCTGATGAAGGAGAAGAAGCCCAGAAGTAGTCAAGTGAGAATGAAGCTGGTGGATGATTCTAGGGTTTGATTCGTTTTCTTGCAGAAGGTAATGTAGGTGTTGAATCGAGATGATGTTCTGACGATGCTGTTTAACATCAGAAATCAAAGTTGAATAAGAACAAGAACGCTTGATGATGGTGTAAGAGCAAAAAACGGTGGTTCTACATGGAGTAAACAAGAACATAACTGTTGTCGATAGTATGGTTCGAGTTGGTTGTGATTATTACAAGACCTGTCAATTTAGGCCCGCGTGAGTCCTGCAGGTTTGATCTGCAGATTATTACTCTTTTGCAATCCATCTGCAGATCATGAGATATTTGAGTCATAAGACATTCCATTCCAAAAAAAACAAAAAAAAAAAAAAAATCATATAATTCATATTTTATATTATGACTTTTTTTTATTTATAGGAAATTAACTTCATTAATTTAAAATTCGAAATCTTAATGGCGTCTTCTAACCATAATATGGAAGAGCCAATTTTAACTCGAGATATAATAAAAAGCGTAAAAGATAAAGATAATGCTTCGAAAAGTGTGATACGAGATCTTTTTACGGTTCCAAATGCTCGATAAGAGTAGAAATATGATGACTTTTCTATATCATCATTTCATATAATAATTATGTTTACAATAGTGTATAAAATACACAAAAATAATAATTATGGATTCCACAAAAAAAACTGAGGTCTCCTACAAATTTTCATACAACCTTTTGGTTAACATAACCAAGCTCCAACTTAGTATCTTTACCCTTATTTATCCTAAGATGAATACCATCAAGTCTTGCAATCCATTCATTGTGCACACCACATCGATCAACATTAGCTTTTCTATAAGCTTTAAAGATTTGAAAATATTGAAATTCAGAACCTTGTCTCATCCAACAAGTCCATTCTGGTACTTTCAAAAGACGATCAAGGAAGTATATTGTTTTGTTCTCTTTAAATTTTAATAAAGTGACCTTTAGTTCTGTGTCACCTGAATAACATTGGAACTTGAGTAATCTACCAGGACCAAGATCATTTGTAATTGTAACTGTATTATCTGAATTACATGCTGAATAACATTGGAACTTGAGTAATCTACCAGGACCAAGATCATTTGTAATTGTAACTGTATTATCTGAATTACATGCTTGATTCAACCTAAGATAAGTTGATGTGATAAGGATAAAAAGTATTAGACGATTCATATTTTTTTGGGGTTAAAATATGAATCTTCTATTTGTTGGGTGATTATGAATCTAATGACATTGATGCTCAATTTTTATAGCTAGTATTGTGTTTATTTACTAAATGTTTTCTTGTGGTGTTAATTAATTTGCTAAATTTATGACACAAACAAAAACTAATTAAGACTTTCTGTCTTTAAAATTAGATAGTGTCGAAATGTATGGTTGACTAATAAAGTAAACCAAATGAAGTCAACCTTACAAAATGTAGCTGTTCCAAAACAAAAGTCTAAGACTTTACCCTTGCATAAGATGAGATATTAGTAGTATCTCTTATTTAATTTTTGACTCTCAAAGCTGTCGAGATTCTTCTCTTAAAGATCAGCACATTTTCATTCGTTTCTTTTTAATCACCAAGAGGTTCAAAGACTTTACGGACTCGTATATCTTATTAGAGAAACACGAATTTACTGAGAAGAGATCAAAACGATCATTGTTTGATTACAAGATCAAGTGAGAAGAAATCCTCAAGAACCCTAATCTCACAACAACGCTCTCTCTGACGTCTCTATTGACAAACTCGTTAATTCCCACTTTTGAAGACCGTCTTTGAAGTTACTTCCCACTTTTTCATTGTTTGTCTCCTTTCCTTGTTAAGTTGCTTCGGTTGGGTGTTGTTCAAGGATTGTGTGTGTAGGACTTAGTACAGGGTAATTCTATGCCGGCCTCGTGTGGGCTTTCAGAGCCTTGTCACCTCTGTTTCTCCTTTGCTGCAGGTTCTTATCATGATCATTCCGTGTCCGGGAGTCACTGCGGGCGTTCTACCGAAACGCCTTTCTCCTTCGTCATGGCTTCATCATTCGTTGCTTCCCCTTTGGTTGCTTACTTTCCTTTCCGAAGAGCTTCGTTTTATAACCCAATCGATCTGACCCGAAGCCGGACCGACGATCCGAATTAAGTTCGGACGGTTTCACCCGAAATGATCTTCGATTAGGATTTACCGAGATTGATGGCTATACGGGCCATCATCTCGAGGGGGAGTGTGAGGAAGATGGCTATACGGGCCATCATCTCGAGGGGGAGTGTGAGGAAAGGTCCCACATTGGATAGATGTGAAGGGAAGGAGTAATATATAAGAGATATGGGTCAATCCACTCATTGCCAATTGATTTTGAGTTGGATGCCCATGTTTCTTAACAGTCAATAAAATTCTTATTTATACTACCATGTTTCTTAACAGTCAATAAAATTCTTATTTATACTAAACCAACAATTTGGTTAAGTAAACCAAACTAAAATAAAATTGTTAAACCAATACACTCTAATATATCTTTTCATATAATAATTATGTTTACAAAATACATAAAAATAATAATTATTATGGATGAGGTCTCCTAGTTAACTTTTTTTGTTGATCCAAGCATGTTCCAACTTAGTGTTTTTACTCTTATTCATCCTAAGATGTATCCCATCAAGTCTTGCAATCCATTCACGATGCTCACCACATCGATCAACATTACCTTTTCTATAAGCTATAAATCTGTGAAAGTATTGAAACCCAGGACCTTGTCTCATCCAACAAGTCCATTCTGGAACTTTCAAAAGTTTGTCAAGGAAGAATATTGTTTTGTGCTCCTTAAATTTTAAATTAGAGACCTTTAATTCTGTGTCACCTGAAATACAATGGTACTTGAGATCTCTACCAAGACCAAGCTCATTCGTAAGTGTAACTGTATTATCTGAATTACATGCTTGATTTAACCCTAGATAAGTTGATGTGAGAAATATAAAAAGTATTAGATGATTCATATTTGTTTTTAGTGTTTAATATGAATCTAAATGACATTGATGTTCAGTTTTTATAGCTACTTTGTATTATGTTTATTTACTAAATGTTTTCTTGTGGTGTTAATTAATTTGCTAAATTTATGACACAAACAAAAACTAATTAAGACTTTTGTCTTTTTTTTAGATTCTTTAAAAATAAATAGTGTCTAAATTGACCAATAAAGTAAACTAAATAAAGACAACCTTAAAAATTATAGATGTTCAAAAACAACAGTCTAAAACGAA
>CM071720.1:23957424-23967820 GCA_036630335.1 Physaria fendleri | reverse complement strand
ACACTCGTAGTATACCTTTGGAATGTGGCATCATAAACCTTTTACCCTTGGTGCCTGCTGAAAGTAACAGACAGGCGTGACCTATGGCTGCTCCCACACAGACTGTATGTACCTGCACAATTAAGAACATAACTGATCAAGTAGCCTGAGTGTTTCCTTTAGCATGACTTATCACTTATATATTTGCAGTTCATGAGTAGATTCCCCGTAAGTAAACATTACCTCATTTTTAAGTTGCATCAAAGAATCATAGATTGCAAAACCTTCTGATTCCATTCCAACCTGTTAGTGAACATTGTTTACTGAAATTAGTGAGAAAATGGTTGAAAAAGTTCACCAAGTTTTCAAAACTAACCGTTTCACCATCATCACGAGTGGTCCCTGTGGAATTAATGTAAATGTAGATGGGTTCCTTGGGATCAAGCCACTGAAGATACATCAGCTCTGCGACAACCAGCTCTGTCACTGCAGGCACAAGCTAAAAACAAAAATCTGTGTAAGCATCCCGAACCAAAATGATCATAAGAATCTCCTGACAACTGAAATACTTACAGGCATGCCAATGTAAACGATTCTCCCATCAAGAAGCATAGAGGGTAAGTCTGGTGGAGGAGTTCTTGGTCGATGCTCGTTATAAGCTACTGATCTTTCAACCTAATTTCAACCAATAGATACCATAAGAGGATTTGAAGTAGTGAAATTAACTGATGAGGAGACTATCACACGCATCAAATTACATGGTCCAATTTAGAATCTCCTACTGAAACACTTCTAAATTCAAGAAGATTCACTTTCTCTCAATATTAGTCCTATTGAAACGAGCATATTTCTAAATTCAAGAAGATTCACTTTCTCTCAATATTAGTCCTATTGAAACGAGCATATGAACATAACGAAACTCATTTGACGATTTAACAACACAGACGCGCTTATACTCCATCAATTAGGGATTCGGAATAGGACTAGAATATATCACCTGAGCAGGAGAAGACATGAGCTGAGGGGAATCAAAGATGTCAAGATACGGCGGTACATCAGACTTAACCGGCGGATTGAGAAGTTTTTCCGGAGAATTAGCCGCAACGGAAGCAAGCGTCAACGGAAGCAAGCGTCGAAAGAAACGGATCCTTTGGGTTTAAAGGAGGCATAGGGATTTTAGCAGAAGCTTTGAAGCAAGCGTCGAAAGAAACGGATCCTTTGGGTTTAAAGGAGGCATAGGGATTTTAGCAGAAGCTTTGACCCTACAGGGATATCGAAAGCTCTTCAAGTTCCTTTTCCCGGATAGATTCGAAGATGAAGAAGGATATGACCGTGGAAAAAAAGAATTAATGGAAGCTTGCAAGGTAGACGCCATGGTTAAAGAGTTCTTCGAGACGAAACCTCGCGTAAAATGGACTGGTAGGAGTAAGAGAACCAGAGGAGGGGAGAGATAACAAACATGGGTCGGTTACGGGTTAACCCGCCATTACCTGCTTCGGTTATAGACCTGGGCCCCTTATGGAAAGCCCAGGCCCATTTTAGACTATATTGCAATTATTGTGGGCCATTTTGACCATATTCGTCACTATAAAGTATAAACCCAAAGGCAAATTAAGACACAGATTCAATAAAGAGACCATAGTTCTAATGTAAATATATGTCTTACAAAAATCTCAAAATACACTCAAAGCAAAGTCTGATGAACTTTAGTATGTAGTAAATATATGTCTTACAAAAATCTCAAAATACACTCAAAGCAAAGTCTGATGAACTTTAGTATGTATAGCCGAGACAAAGTTTCTGGCTTTGTAATAATACAATAATAGACTAAATCCGAGTTCACAACAGAACTACAAAAAAACATAATGGTTGTCTCATACAATAAGACTGTAGAAATAACACAAATCCGAATCAGATTCACTAAGCAGTGGACCCTGAGAAGCATGAGATGATTCGGATTCAGACAGTCACCAGTTTTCATCTTCAATCAGATCTCGCCTGCACAACAAAAATTGTAATACCGATAAGTTAAGAAAGAACGATCACACAAAGGTATATTATTATTACTCAGACTCCTCAGTTTTCTAGTCTTTATCATGGTTCTGTAACTTATGTTTGTCATGTTTGGTGTTGGAAGAACATACTATGTGAGACTGCTTAAGTATATATCAATAGGATTGAAAATTGGAGAAGGTTAAGCTACTAGACTTACAGGAGAAACTGGAGAATTTGATCTTGATCGGGACCTGTAGCAAGACAAAAAAAAAAAAGAAGAACATGTAAGTGGGGAATCATAGAAGCAATGTGTACTAGACCAGACTGAAAAACAGAAGTTTTAAGTTCATGCTAATCCAGCTTTTGTAAATCCAAATGAAGAATCCATCTAGATGACCCATCAAGTCCCTAAGATCCAATCCCCAGCTCGCAGCAGTGAGCCATAGATGACCCATCAAGTCCCTAAGATCCAATCCCCAGCTCGCAGCAGTGAGCCAGATCTAGAAAAACAAACAAGGCAATACATATGTAATCACTGTAAATGATCAAGGACAGATCTCAGAAATCCAGATTCATATCTTTATCCTTCTACTAGAAAAAGAAATTATCCCGGACTTCTAGAAAAATGTTCTCAAACTTATATAACAGAAGAACGAAAGCTTTATCCAAATGAAAATACCTAGAAGACAATTAAGGGGCAATTGAATAGACATATAGCTAGGCAGGTAGAAAGGGTGAAACAAATTTAATTATGTGCGAAAACAACAAAAGCTTATTAGTTGCCAGGTAGAAAGGGTGAAACAAATTTAATTATGTGCGAAAACAACAAAAGCTTATTAGTTGCAAGTAACTAAACCTGCGACGGTGGGGAGTTCAATACACGAGACCTAGCAATCCATGCTTAAGGATATACTCATATCTAATAATGATAAAGTTTTATAGCACCCATACCTTGAGACAGAGCTACGCGGTGAACGAGAACGAGAAAGGGACCGCGAACGCACGGAATCACACCCATACCTTGAGACAGAGCTACGCGGTGAACGAGAACGAGAAAGGGACCGCGAACGCACGGAATCAGATCTCTTGAGACAGAGCTACGCGGTGAACGAGAACGAGAAAGGGACCGCGAACGCACGGAATCAGATCTTGCAGGTGACACACTGCATTGCATTAAATGTCAATCAATTCAAAAAAACAAGTTGAGCAGTAATGGTCCCTTGCTTTAGTTTCATAAAAAAAAAATAAACATACCTCCTGCTCCTGCTCCTGCTCCTGCTCCTACTCCTGCTACTATAGCTATAGCTTCTAGAATCTCCTGCTCCTGCTCCTACTCCTGCTACTATAGCTATAGCTTCTAGAATAAGATGGGCTGCGACTCTCACTCCTTGACACATATTCTCTCACCTGAACAGTAAAATTAGGGATAACTTCATCTCCATCTGATTATTATCAAAATCAAAGAGAGCAAATACAACATACCCTTATATAAGCTTCATCTCCATCTGATTATTATCAAAATCAAAGAGAGCAAATACAACATACCCTTATATAAGATCTAGAGAAAGCATTTCGAAACTGAGAGTCATCAAGTTTCCTAATCTGTTAAACAAAAGGTTAAAGGAACATCAAGCTTCAAAGATACGACATTCTCAAACAAATTTTGAGTTGCAAAGTTTCACAACTTACCGCATACTTCATATCATCATAGTTGCTATAATCCACAACCCCAGACATGCCTACAAAGAAAATGTTAAATATGAGTATTGCAGTTCAGATGTCTAAAAATTAACATGCACACCTGAATCATGAATATGATTGTGAAACTAAACTATAGAATGTCTCTGCCTCACCTCCACGGTGAGAAACAAATTCCAGAGAAGACTAAACAGTATCTCTTACCTTAAGGTCCTGCCACGAAGCAGAAGAAAGACTAAACAGTATCTCTTACCTTAAGGTCCTGCCACGAAGCAGAAGATGGTAACCCCGTCACAAGTACTGTAATGTCAACAACATTCAAAAGTGAGTTTTCAAATACATGAATTCTACTAAAGGAAAATTACACAAATGAGAAGATTCCACAAACCACGATAGTCAGAGCGTCTTGAAGGTATACGACTCCCACTGTAGCTGCTGCTGTACCTATCAACTGATGATGATGAACCTCTCCGAACACCATGTGCAAGTTCAACCTAAACATCACACAAAATTTAACATCTTTACAATAAATCAGAGGAAAAAAAAAAATAAGCATCAATGAAATGAAATTTACAAACCCGTAATCGACATCCATCAAAATCATATCCATCTCGTCCATAAATTGCATCATCTGCATCACGAGGATCTTCAAACTGCAACAATAACAAGCTCGTTTAGTTATCAAAAAAAAAAAAAACACCTCGATTTCTTAACCAGCGAGAATCAAAAAGTACCTCGACAAAGGCATAACCAGGAGGTCTCGGTGGAATCTTCAAATCAATATCCACAATTGGTCCATACTGAAACGAAAATACATCAGAACCGATCAAAATAGCAAACCCTAAGATTACAAAAAAAACTAATGACCATTTTATCAGCAGAGAAGATAATTTTCATACCTTGTAGAAGAGATCTTCAACCTCTCTCATACGAATATCTCCAGGTAAATTCCCAACATAGATATTTCGGAGAATCAACAGAAGAACAGAGAACGAGAAGACGAAGAGAAGGTTCGAGAAAGCGTTAGATTGCTTCTGAAACCAAGTTTTTTTTCTTATAAACAAAAATAGATATAATCCTCTGCGGCCACGTCTATACATACTATCCTGTATCTTATCCTCAAGCCCATTGGGCCTATGTAAAAGATATTTGGACCGAAGGTAAACTATAGTTATAACATTGGGCCGTTAATTCGTTTCTTGCTAACATTGGGCCTTTAATTCGTTTCTTGCTAACATTAGGCCTTTAATTCGTTTCTTACCTAGGTTTTTTAAAACACTGTCGTTTTAGTACAAAAGACACAAGATCGATAATACTGGGTTTTGATTTTTTTCTCGAGAGAGATACTTTCTCTCGGCTATATTACTCAAATCTAAATCGCCGATTATCAAATCCGGCCAGCCATCTTCGGTGACACCGTCTCCGATCTCTGTGTGTGTGTCCGTTTTGTTATTTATGTTTTGTAATTTCCGTTTTAAACCTTTTTGTTGAGTTATGTTCTGTGTTATCAACCTTTTTATGCTCACTTGCAGGAAAGAAGCTTCTTCGGCTGTGTTATCAACCTTTTTATGCTCACTTGCAGGAAAGAAGCTTCTTCGGATCGACCCTTCTCCTAAACATAGCAAAGAAATTACCTTTTTCTCGAATATGTTTAAGAAGTAAGAATCTTTGTCTATTTCTACATTTCTTTATTTACAAACTTCTTACTTTTAGCATCTACCTTTTACTTGGATTGTAGAATCTAAATATGACTGTTTTTAGCTCTTTGTAGTGTTCAATTCTAGTTATTATAGAATGTGATGGGTCTCTAGTATTTTGAGAGATTTACTATTCGACTGAGATTATATTGAAGAGATTAGTCACGGTGAAAGATTTTGATTTCCTTGGAACAAGCATATTGAAGTAGTTAAGTTGTGTTCTTTGTAGATTGTTTTGATGTGGAACTCAATGAGATTCTATGATCTGTTTTGATTGTGTCGCTCTTCGAGTAACCAGATCTTTACAAAGAATTTTGGGTTCTACTGGAAAAGTTATCACGGATTTGCGTTTTATCCATCTTCCGCACACTCGTATTGAGTCTTTTCTCTACTGCTATCAAGTTTAAGTGTTATTCTTTTGGATAAGAGTCTTGTACTTGTGCCTTGGTCTGGCCTTTTGATTTATATGCAATACCATAATGACTATGAAGGTGATATTTATGTACACTATTTCTTAAACATAGGTTTTCTTTGGAGGAGATATCATCACAAAACCAAGTAAAAGCATCTGTTCAACGTAGGATCCGTCAGAGTATTCAAGATGAGGTATGCATGTTGTTTCATTTGTCTTTTTGTCCTTCTTAGTCAGATGTAAAGATGTTTATGTAAATTGCAGTACCCTGGACTTGAAACAGTGATGGAGGATTTACTTCCGAAAAAGATTCCTCTTATTGTAGTAAAGTGGTTTGTAAAAAAACAAAACTCATCATCTAGCAGTGTTATGTTTTCTGTACTTCTTTTGTCACTCTCTATTTCTTACAGTATTCCTGATTATATCTCTTATACAGCCCACACCATCTGACTTTAGTTGTTGTCAACAATGTCCCTCTCTTCTTCTGTATCCGAGATGGGCCATACATGCCAACACTGCGCCTTCTTCATCAATGTAAGATGTTCTTGTTATATGGTCTTGTTATCACAGCATAACATATTTGGGTGTTGATTCTAACGAATAATATTATCACATGTTATATAGCTTACCTGGTTCACATACTGCATGTAGTTGAATAATAAGTCCCGCACTTAGAAAATTCTTAGTACTTTCGGGGTTTTGGTTTCTGTAAGTTGTTGTTTTCATTGGGTCTGCTCATGCCACTAAACCATATATAAGGTTCATCACTGATTTGTTAGCCATGAACATTAGTTTGGTATATATATCTATTTAAGTTTCCCGGGCTAGCAGACCCTTATGCATTGGTTAAAATATTTTCTTGAGAACAATATGTTCCTGTAATTTCACAAACTTGAATGAAACCCTATAGAAAGAACTTGGATTGTTATCAGTTAGCCTGGAATGTTAATCTGACAGAATATTTGTGGAGTGTTACAGACCCAAATATAATGAAGAGGTTTCAAGTTGATAGAGGTGCCATAAAGTTTGTTCTTTCTGGTGCAAACATAATGTGTCCTGGTCTTACATCCCCGGGAGGCGTTCTGGATGAAGAAGTTGACGCCGAAAGACCAGTGGTATAAACAAAAACATTCTTTCCTTAAGGTGTGTGAATTTGTTTCTTAGTACTGATCCTAAACCATGAATGTGTATATTTTTAGGCCATATATGCAGAAGGAAAGCAACATGCCTTAGCAATAGGTTTCACCAAAATGTCAGCCAAGGACATGTAAGTTATATTTTCATTCTTCAGGTTGCCTTTAAGTGAGATTTGGTCTCTGAGCTAAGTAGTAGTTACATGAATCACCTCATTGGCATCCATTTTCAGTATTAGGTATCGTTTATAGTAGTAGTTACATGAATCACCTCATTGGCATCCATTTTCAGTATTAGGTATCGTTTATGCCTCCGTAACAGAGGCACTTGCCTCACAGTGTGTCACATCTCGCCTCAATGCGCCCGAGACGCTCTTTAAAACCCAGATTTCTGACTCCTTATTTGTGTTTGTACCCAGAAAGAGCATCAACAAAGGAATTGGAGTGGATACCATGCATTACCTCAACGACGGTCTCTGGAAGGTACAAGTCCTTCTTTCTCGCTTCTGTATTCTCATTAATGTCAAGCAGTTTCATCTGTTAAGTTTCTGTAATATGCATAACCTGTTTGTTTGAAATATCTGCAGATGGAACGACTAGATTGAGAATACCAAGTCAATCACTGTTGGGGAGAAGTATTATGATTCTCCTTTTATGCTACTTTGAAACTTCTGGAGCTTTTGTCCAAACCAACCTTAGCTTTTGATTTGACTTGTTTTCAAAATATTTGATGTTTTTGTTATAAAGTCAGCCGGCTTGATTATGGTGCAAGAACAAAGACCAGAGGTTCTACTTAAACAGAACAAGAACATCAAGTGTAAACAAAATCTAGCAAGAAATGAATTCAAGAATAAACTATTAAAGCAACTATAATTTATAGACTACAATCTGAGAATCAAGAGTTACATAACCTTTGATTTTGACCAAGAAGAAAACAAGATTGTTTATATATTAGTTTGGCTTTGCTGCTCCAGGATTCCTACCAAATTGGATTATCATTGGTTTACCTTTGAACACAAAACCATTTACAAGATTCTGCAAAAGTCACAAAGAAACAAATCAGTCATATTTTTGTCTTATCTTCAGACACAAAATGAAAGCTTGCCATTCAGAAATTTAGTATTGTTTTTAAGGATAATTACCAGAGCTTGATGTGCAACTTCAACTGATGGAAATGTCAGAAAAGCTTGCCCTCTCATCCTTCCTTCCTATTATTTTGAGTAACTTTTGGAGTAATCTTGATCTATCGGCATAGACCTTACAAATATCAGCACAACTACAATGTATATTATTATTGAAAGGTAATCATGGGTAATAGGATACCTGCATAACATGTTTGTTCTTTTTTATTCGAGGGAGTTCTTTTGGGGTCAAAGACGAAGGTTTCACTCCAACAGTCTCATGTGACACATCCTTTTCCATACCAGAACCGACAAGAGTTTCATCTCTAGCACGCTTCCTTCCTGATTTTGATGTACCTGTATCCTCTCCAACAGTCTCATGTGACACATCCTTTTCCATACCAGAACCGACAAGAGTTTCATCTCTAGCACGCTTCCTTCCTGATTTTGATGTACCTGTATCCTAAACATAATACCTTCAGAATTCTTACCCAAAAGCTCAATATCATTATATCCAAACAGTAGAGAATACAGTATATTCAATATACTTATAAATTCTAAAGACGAATCAAAAGAAGAGAATTAAGCAAGATGACAATTATGATATGAAAATGTACGCAACCATAACAAGCTTCGCATGAAGTCATTTGATTAATATCATAAAATGCAGGTATGGCATGACGAGTCATACCTCATCAGATTCCATCTCTGACTCACTACTAGATTGATGCTCCAACTCGGTTGGTTGGGAGCTTGCTTTAGGTAAAGGTGGTTTGATGCTCCAACTCGGTTGGTTGGGAGCTTGCTTTAGGTAAAGGTGGTGTGGGCAGGGCCAGGCGAAAAGGAGGTGGAAGATTCATTTTGTTCATTAGATGCAGCACCTATGATCAAAAGATAAAATATTATCATTTCGAGATTTTTCTAAAATGAAAAACATTTCTATCCACAGGTCATATACAGTGACAGTAGAGCTAACCTGTGTATATAAAGGTGGGACAGCAATAAGGGCATTAGTAATGTTGGCTAATATATTTGCATCAGGTGGTGGGTAAGCATATCTACAAAATGAAACATCAGAAGTCAACAAAATGATTAAAGAATAGTGTTGTGTTATCACATTGTATTTTAGAAGGATGAGGAGATAAACCCCCACACACACACACACATACACACAAAACTTTTCGTGAATATCTGATAGAACATGGAACTTACTGCAGGTGAGGAGGAAAAGGATAGTGTATCCCGAGTTTTGGAGCTATCGGTTCGCCAGAAAGCATCTGACTAGATTTCGAATCATTCATACTACTAACTTTAGACAAACCATTTCCCTTGTTCATAGATTCTTCTATTTGTGGTGCCTTCTTATTAACATCAGGTTTATTAGCTCTCTGTACTTGTAGAACCTTACCAAGAAACCTCAGCCTACACAACCATCAAATCAGAAAACAGCTAAAGCATTAGCTTTCTGAACAAATTCATTACAGCTTATTAATGAAAGACGAGTAATTCAAAACTAGTACCCATTTAACTGACGATGCGCTTGTGAAGCAAAAGCTTCATTATTAAAATCCACAAATGCAGCATTTCTTAATCTGTAGCATATATAACAAGTCAAGTTAGACTAATTTTTTACATTCACAACCTTCAAAAACCTTCTAACTGATACTAATTTTATGTAAATCGAAAGAAACAGTAGCTGAAATTTTACTTTCCACCGGAGCAAGGACGAACAGAAGAATACTAATTTTATGTAAATCGAAAGAAACAGTAGCTGAAATTTTACTTTCCACCGGAGCAAGGACGAACAGAAGAAGCTCCATACTGAGAGAAGAGCCTATCGATGATGTCATGAGGAATTCCATCAGGAAGATGCCGAACTAAAAGAGTAACACCAAAAGGCTCTGTAACCTGAGAATTAGCTTGCGTCGCCGGGAGATTCATGATCGGCTCCGATGTCGCCATTAAAACGATGACAGGGTTCACTCTTTGAAATGTCGGTTTTTAATAAATTGATTTGGATACTTAACCGGGATCGGTTTAGGAGTCAGATGATCAAACCGGTTACACTAAGATGGAAAATGATACGATGCCGTTTTATATCAAAGTCTATGGGCCTTGCTTTCTTTATAGCCCATTAAAAAGCTTCTTTTAGAATTCATCATACGACGACGTTTTATATTAAAGTTTGTGGGCCTTGTTTTTTTTACAGCGAGACAAAACCATCTTTGTTATAAGGAAGGATCCAAGTAGCTTCAACAACTAATCAAACTACAATCCGGATCCGACCCGACTCATCCTCGTCAATCTCATTCTCCAATTTCATTTCTGCTGAAGAGACGAGAGCGAGAGAGAAGATCAAGG
>CM071720.1:23946713-23957324 GCA_036630335.1 Physaria fendleri | reverse complement strand
GGTTCTGAACGGGTTAAACTCTCGAGAGATCGTGTCTCGAATGAAACCTGACTAACTCGGTGTTAAAACCGGGTGCATCACACATCTAGACCAAGAACCAAAATCAGGATCAGAAGGATCTAAATCCGGAAAGGAACCATCAACAAAGACCAGCTTATTACGAGCTCGCAGAGCCATTACCATAGTTCGACGCCAAGTACTGAAATTACCCAAACCAACAAGTTTTTCAAAAACGAGAGCAATACCAGCATGATGGGAACTGTGAACATATAAAGGAATTGCACTAGGATCGGAGAAAGAAGCGACCGAAGCATGCGGAGCCACGGGAGGAGTCAGATTAGCCGTAGGTTCCACACCATCGGGAAAGGTGAATCGAGGTTCCACACCTCCAGAACGAATAACAGAAGTAGCAGTATGTTCAGAAGCCACACGCGATGAGACGAAAAACCAAAAAGAAGATCGCGACGAAGAGAAATGAAACAGATTCAAAAAAATCAAAGAAACCAGAAATGTCGCAAGATCAGCTGAAATTGAACTGAAATCGCAACAAAGAACACACCGTGAATAGCATCAGCGATCGATTGAAGCTGAAAAATCACCATCTGATACCATATTACAAGATCAATCGCCGAAAAATAAGAAGCATTGAGAGAATTTGGAGAAATAACAAACTTTATTGATGAAAGATAAAAATGGTGTTTGTTACAACTTAACGAAAATAATAGGAACTAAAGAAAGTATTTATACTAAAACATTAAATCGGTTTTATAAACTTAACCGGGAACAATTAGAAAACAATGAACAAACACAAGGTACAATATTAAAAGTTGATCATACCTGATTCTGAAGGATTCTAATATGTTAGTCTAAGCTTCTAATCATTGGTGACTGTCTATGGGAATGTTGTAGAGCTGCAGCTACAGATTTGTCAAAGAGACATGCTGATGATTCATTGCTGATGACTATATCATAGATCTGGAAGATCAGGAAGGTCTAAAGTAAAGTTTGGAACTGAAGCTGATCAACGGTATTACTCAATCAGGTTGGAACTGCCACCCAAAACATCCATGGTAATAAAGTACTTTTATTTTTTTTTCTTTTCCACAGTGCAGCAATGACGGGTCTTATGTTACATACTAAGGCAAAAAGTCTAATAGAGTTGGAAATTTATTCAGATGCAATAAAAGTGATTATTATGGCAGAGGTTAGTTTCTAAGACTGGATATCAACTTTTTCTTTTGATATTGTATATCGGGTTTTTTGCGAGTAAAATTTTGCACCGTGTTTATTAATAGTCGCACCGTGTTTGGAGCAAGGTACTCTTCCCTCAATAACTTCACTGTTTCCAAAGCGGTTTTGCTACCTTCTCCTAGCTGCACGAATCATCACTTTGTGAAAGTGGTGACAAGTGGTGAATATTATTAGCCAAATTACTTCAAAACCTTGAAAGTAAATTCCTGAGAATCTATACAATACTGAGAAATAGGAAGATAAGGAGCACAGTCTCGAATGCTATTAGAATTGGGACAAAAGAGAGAGGTGAAAAAGAACCCGATGAATCAGTTGCGGTGGAGATTTTTTTCCGGCCTTGTAGAAGTAGATGATCAGAAGTAGAAGCGACGATCCCATTCTTTCTCTCTATTTTCAAAATTGATTTTCCACTGATTTGTTTCTCTGTGGTTAGATCGGCTTAGTGTCGAGGTGGAGACGAAAGGAGCACGTTATTAGAATTGACGGTATTAAATTTTATTTTATTTTAACAATTGTAATTCTAAAATTTGATGTGCTGATGTGAATAGACTAAAATTTGAGGAAGCTGATGTGGATGCGTTATATTGTGAGATGATTACTCCTAGTATATATATAGACTAGGAATCTTACCCGCACTACGTGCGGGATAATAATTTATCAGCTTATAATATTGTTTAAGATTTATTCAATTTGAATTATGATAATTATTTAAATTATATTATATAAACAGAATCATTTTTTCTTTTTTTCTGCAATGTAAAAAGATATTTTAGTAATTGAAATCTTTCTAAATTCATAAACACTTTAGATCCTTCTTAGACTGTGTGCAATGGTGAGTTGAATTTTTAAATTCAACTACTTAATTCTTCCAGTGGATGATGATTCATGGTGTTGAATGTGACGTGTCTTAAATGGTGTTTAATACTTTCAACACATGGTGTTGAATGTGACGTGTCTTAAATGGTGTTTAATACTTTCAACATCGGTTTAATCGAAAAAGTATAAGAGAGAGAAGATATAACATTAATTGTAGTATATGTCATGTTATTTTTATTTTATTTTCACGTTATTATTTGTCCAAAGTTATTAATTTGTAGAGTTTTTTTCCTATTCATTTAACCTCTATATTTTATATTTTATAGTAAATTAATTATAATTTATTTTATTTTTATAACAAAATTATTAATTTTTTAATTTTATAAATTGAAACTTGTTTCATTAGATTTGAACACATATAAATATATTTTATTTTGTAAAATAGTTTTTTTTTTTGCAAATTTTCTCCTATCATTAGATATTCTAAATTATCGTTCATATAATAAATCGGTGATATCATAGTGTTTTTTTGCAAATTTTCTCCTATCATTAGATATTCTAAATTATCGTTCATATAATAAATCGGTGATATCATAGTGATTTCAATAACCTTCTATTAACGCTCTTTTAATTATTGTCTCAAATATATGAACAATTAAAATTGTGGGGTAATATATTAAATTTTACTAAACAAAATCAATGTAGAGTGTTAAATATATTTCACGAATTGCAACCAGATTTAGTCAAACATATAGCGATATTCGGAATGATTAGAAATTAAAATATTTTTTTGAAAATTTTTTGTGTGTTTAAATAATTCTGTGTCGTTTAATAAATTTAATTGTGTTTTAATAAAAAGTTGGATGTTTGATAAAAAAATGTAGGGTAGAGTGTTGAATTGTTTAAACAAAACCATTGTAGAGTATAAAATGAAAATGCGTGTTGAATTGTGAGGTGGAAGAAAGAGAAGATAATGTGTAATAAGATTAAGGGTGTTGAATAAAAATGGGTGTTGAAACCATTGTACATAGTCTAGGGTGTTGAATAAAAATGGGTGTTGAAACCATTGTACATAGTCTTAGACAACGGAAAAAAAAAACTAATTTTAACATCTTGGTGGTTCAAATTATTACTCACGGTCTATCATATCACTGTTTTTGTTTTTATGTAATCAACCAAAAAAAAAAAAAGACCTTCTCATGTATATAGAACTTATCAATTTCAATTAGCTTTTTTTATTACTACCTTTGTTCCATTAGAACTGATGTTCTATCACTTCGTTACATCATCTCTTTTTCATTTTATAAAACCTAATTTTAAATAATCAATGTTTTCAATAACAATTTTGGTCTCTTGTTCGTTACATAACTCCTTCTCATTATCTTTTCTCTTTTCTCCTCTCAATTCTCATCTTCCCTCTGCATCTGCATGTATGTTTATCTTTTCTTTCTTTACCTGAAAACTTAATACATAAAAATTTATGTAGAGCTTGTAAGCCACGGCTAAGTTCTGAAAAACATGTTGACAAAATATCTTTAATACTCTTATCTTTAGCCATTTTGTTCTTTAATTCGTAAGACTTGTGATGTAAAAGTCTCTCTCCCTCCTTTGAGTTGATCCATCACATCTCCATAACCATACCCTTTTCAAACTCATCGGTTCATGTAATTTTTCCTTGATCTGAATTTCTTGGGGGTCTTTTGATATTTCATCTTCTTTTTCTAAAAATGTTGATGAAACCAACATTGAAGAGTTTCTGGTTCTTGTTCATCACAATCATCACTATTTTCGGTCTGGTACTATGCTCTGAAGATTGAGTTTTACTTTTCCTTATCTGCAGGTTGTGGGAGTAATTTTAAAATTGGAATGTTAAATCATTACCGGCACGTATTACTCACTAAATGTTTTTCTCACAGCGAAGAATTCTCCTCCAACTGTAAGAAAAGAACCAGTCAATTTGTCTTGTTTCGAGTGTTTCAACGATAGAAGAAGCAAAAGTAATCCCAGCAAAGGAACTTGAAACGAACTGCACATTATTGAGTTACAAAACTATAATCTTTGATTCTTCAAACTAACATTATTTTGAGTTATAAAACTGTATTCTTTGATTTTTTCAAAATGCTCCACCAATTCAATCACCTACATTTATATAAATCTAGAAACATATTCTCCAATTATGAAGAATGGAGAAACTACTTACCTTATATAGCTTTGTGCTAAAGACTGCTTGCTTTGTCTAATAATGCTTTTAACTTTTTACCTTCTTTATTTTTGACTATATTAGACCTTTCTTAAGTGTTTTGGCAGAGTTTACTCTCTTGTATGTTCGTTCGAACGGAGCTCCCAGTTTCCTTCTCCATCATCAGTCTTAGCTCCATGGAATGGAATGGGATCAGTGCCAGCCGCTGCAGTTGATGAGAAAAACTTACAAGATTTTGCTAAGAGTTTTGTATGTGGTTTCATGGTAACTTGTGATGAGGTAATGAAAGTAACTCTCATGTCTCTTGCAACCCTATAGAACTGCTCCACAACATTAACACTCGTTGCACTGTAAATCAAATCTACAAATACAAAGAGAAGCGAAAATAATGCAGGAGAAGACTGATCATTTATTTGTTACATTCATCTAGGACTTCAAACTTTGGTCTGTGAACGGAAAGACGTCCCTACAATACAAAAAAACTCACAGATTATTGATCATAGAATTATATGTCTGTTGTTACTCTACAAGAGACTTACCATGCCTATTCTCTGTTTCTCTCCAAGAAATAATATGTCTTCCCAATTAGTAGTATCATCCCAAGTTCCCAACCACCTACATCTCTTTCCAAAAGATAAACTAACGAAACATTCTCCAGAATTGTTTTTAAATGAGCATCCAGAATGCTTCCAGCTTCTCTTGAGCTCTTTCCTGTTACTTACATCACAAATGAGATCTAGAAAGATAAGATGACAGACCTTTTGGTGTACAACTTGGCTGCTCTTTTCTCTGCTTCTTCTTTAGATAGATGGTATATAGTTTGACCTCTCAATGTCCCTAAACATGTATAAGGTCGCTGCTGGACAAAAAAATAAGCCATTTCCTGACCCAATTTCTTTGATATCCAATGATGGTTTGACAAGTCTTCCACATTCAGTGATTAATTCACCAACCTGTGACGAGCAAGCTTTGCCCCGAAACTATGTCACATGACAACTTGCTAGCCATCAGTTTCTGAGCAGTGGTAATGATATCCCCCTCCGAAAAGGAAAGTAGATCTTGAGAATCCAAAAGACTTCAGTGATTTTCCGAGGTAAAACCTGAAATAGTTGGACAAAACATATATGATAAACTCAAATACTGATATTGTTCATAAGCCTAGTAATTCTACGAATATGTGAACACATCAACAGAAAGGGTTCTTAAAAAGTTCACGATTTGAATTATGATTACATATATGTTCATAAAGCACCAAGATTTGTATTGCTTTGCCGAAGTGTGAACCAATATATGCTTGTAGTACCCGACTGAGAAGCATCCAAAAAATCATTGAGCTCAAAAATTCTATGAATACCACCAGAGAGCTTAAGGAACATCTTGTGTAGTTCAAGAATATCATCAAAAGCCATAAAGATTTGGGACAAAACAAAAGCTAGATACCATAATGCATATTCCAATTCACCTAGAGTTTCAGACTATTTACCTTTAGAACACCTAGACCTACGAATTGAAACCATTCCTCCAGTAGGAGCTTTACCTTTCAAAGTTTCTTCAAAGTATCCCCAGGCTATATCAGGCGGTCCCGAGTACACAGAGAGTATTTCCACACAAACCCGTGTAGTAAAGCGGATCTAAAGGCTTCATGTGATGACTCGAAGCTCTCTGTGTTTGGCTTATAGTACTGAAACTCTTTAGGGATAGAGTTCTTGAGCAAAGCATTGTAACTCCGAAACCTAAGCGTATCTTCAGCTGATAAACCTTTTCTCCCTAATAAGTAAAACACACTTAAATCTCTGTATGGTAATTGTGCAGCTTAAGATTATATGGGTTTTGGCGTAGTTCGAATTGAGAGATGAATAAAATCTTCACAAAAATTGGAACAAAAGAAAAATTCAAGTAAATCTTCTTAAAAAAGAATGATAATAACCCGTTTACATCCCTCAGAAGCATCAGCGAAACGATAGACCGAATTGGGCTGCTGAAACCCAAGTACTGCTCGGAGAGTTGTAGATACTCCGATATCGGCTGGTCCCATTGTGCCTCTCGATCCACCACTCCATCCTCAGTCGCTTCAGTTACGATTAGAACAAAATCTGTATATCTATAATTAGTATTTTGTATTAGAACAAAATCTTGCTAAACCCTGAACCACGTCTATTCTCTTTCACACACAAGTTACCATACATCTATAAGAAGCTTACACAATGTATTAGAATGTTGACTCACCTCCACGGTCAAAAAAAACTTCAGAAAAGCAGACATCTCCAGCTTTGCGTATGTGATCCTAATCCCCGTACATCAGCACCCGTCTAAGTACCCCAGAGCAGATCAAAATATCTGGGAATTATAAGAACAAAAGAAATAATGGAAAAAATTTGAAACTAAAATCGAATTGTTCACCTTTTGTAAGATTCACTTGAATGTTTAGATGATGAAGATAAATAAACTAATAGATTTCCTGACAAAGAATAAATAAAATAAACTAATAGATTATTTAGCTTCTGGTGTCGATTTACTATTTTGGATGAAGAGGGAAAAACGAATGAAATTATTCACCTTCTTGATTAGGTTTTTTTTTCTTTCAATTATTAGAAAACGTGTAAATCTTTTAAGTTGAGAGATGACGGGGATAGCTTCAAATCATTTTGTGTTGATGTGGATGCCTTAGATTGTGAGATTTAGATTGTGAGATGCTTTCTCCTATTTTATATATACATTAGTTTCAACACCTATTTTTATTAACACCTATTTTTATTGAACACCCTTAATTTTATACATATCATCTTTTTTTCTTCCATTTCACAATTCATCACTCATTTTTATTTTACACTCTACAATGGTTTTGTTTAAAAAATTCAAACACTCTACAATGGTTTTGTTTAAAAAATTCAACACCCTACCCCACATTTTTATATTAAACGTTCCACATATTTTTATTTTTTTTATTTTGTTAAATATTTTCAACATAAGTCTTAAAACACACATAAATTTTATTAAAACATATGTAATTATTAAAATATATAAAACACACATAAATTTGTATGAGAAAATTTTTTAGTTTCTAAATAAAACATATGTAATTATTAAAATATATAAAACACACATAAATTTGTATGAGAAAATTTTTTAGTTTCTAAACATTGCGAATTTTGTCCATATATTTGAATAAATCGATTGCAATTCGTGATATATATTTGAATCACACATTTTCATTAAAATATACAATTATCTTAAAACATACTCAAATTTTATTAAAATACACATAATTAATATAATATTACAAATAAAAATCATAAAATATTTACATTACATTTTTTTATAGAAAACGTAATTATTACGATCCATTTTAGATTTGAAAAAATTATTATCAATATTTGTATTAACGAAAATATGGTTTTTTCCTTTGTCCAAATCAAATGAAATTAATATCTATTTATAGAATACTAAAAAAATTTTTGATATAAAGAATTTATATAAAAATAATTATTATATTCATTACAAGAAAAATTCAAAATTTTGACCAAAAATTTCGACCATAATTTGACCAAACAAATTATGACCATTTTTGGACCAAAATTTGACTCGGTGGTCGAAATTTCAGTTGGTCGCCGAATGCCCAATATTATATTTAATTAGATTATTTTTACAATATTTTTACATTTTTCGTTTGTTTGCGAAAACAAATTGATCTGTTTATATTTAATTAGATTATTTTTACAATATTTTTACATTTTTCGTTTGTTTGCGAAAACAAATTGATCTGTCAAAAACTTCGCCAATTGGTCAAAATTTTGCCAATAACATTCGCCAGTATTTCTTCGCAAATGAAACCGTAAAAATTTGGTCAAAATTTGATTCGTCAAAATTCGGTCAAAATTTTTTTACCAAATTTCGACCATATCGCGTTTTTTGGCCATCTAGAATTGACCACGTGTTTTGGTCGAAATTCGAAAAGAAAACACCTTTTTCGACCAATTTTTGGCGATTTCTCTGGTCAATTTTTTGAACTTTTCTTGTAGTGCCGTTTGACCAAGTACCCGTTTCTAACAAGCTAAGTACAAGCCTAAAAATTGTTATACTTGCAAGTAGCAAGTCAAGTATCAAGTCGACCGAAAATAGCAATTATCTGTCCCCCGCCCAGGCCTAAGTGGTTGGAGCAACTTTGGTTTGTTTGTGAGGCCAGGTTCGAGGTTCCCTTACTGCTTACTCATCATTAGATTCTTTTATGTTTTCATAATTTTTTTTATGTTTTAACATATTTTTGTTTGTGATCTTATATATTTCTCGTGCACGGCTGCTTTCCATGAACGAGTAAAAGTAAAGTGAAATTGCTTTCGACCAGTGCTTTCAATCTTCCAATATTTTCTTACTTCCCTTAATTTAATCTTTATTATCAACTACTTATGTTATTGGACCAAAGAAGTACATGAGTATATTTGGGTTATTCCAATTGGACCAAAGAAGTACATGAGTATCAATCAAAGAGTTAACGGCTTCTCAACGTCATACTTAATTAGTTTTCTCAAGCTGAGCTTCAACTACTCTTGCTCTTCTTCCCAACTAACCTTTCCATACCTATGATACCACGTATTGAGCCAAAATATACTTTTCTATTAACATAATATATAAATTTACTGTTATAAATAAAATTAATATATAAATTATACATTGAATTTACTTTTTATAAATAAATACAAAATAATCAGTTTTACTTTTTTTTGTATACACGTCCACAAAATGGACGGAGAGAAGAGAATTTTGAACATCAACAAATCAAAACAAAGTCGAGAAAATGGCTTGATTAGAGCGTCATCGAGTTGATCATCTGAGGTGACATGAGTGTCTCAAACCAAACCATTTTAAACAAAATAACCAACAAAGTGATAGTTCATACGAGAATGAAATACTAGATTAGCCGCAAAGTAGGTCGCACTAACGTTGTGACAAAAAATGGTCGGTATGGTCTTGGAAATTGGGACACCGAGCTCTTTTATTAAAGGCGAGAACCACCAAACTTAAGCCCATGTTAATGCAAGAGTACGATATTCCGCTTAAGATATTGGAGGGAGAACCACCAAACTTAAGCCCATGTTAATGCAAGAGTACGATATTCCGCTTAAGATATTGGAGGTCCATGCAATTGGATGTTGGCCTAAGTAGACAATGTAGGCACTCGTAGAAGTGAAATCATCCTTGTTGCCTATCCAATCCGGGTCTGTGAAAGAATGAAGAGTCGGTGATCATCATCGACGGTAAATAAGAGTCCACTAGTGCAATGTTTCACCAAGGTAATGTAGGATTCGTTCCACTGTCCAATGATCAATTGGATGCATGAATTGAGATAATTTGTTGACTGCATACGAGATATAAAATCAAGATGGCGACTAAGTATTCGATTAGTCAAGAATATAGTAGTGGACAAACGACCAATAACCACGAGGTGTAGAAGCATAAGATAATATTAATCGAAATACTTGAGCTAATAGCGACCAAATAGAGACAATATAGTGCTTGCAACACTTATCGAAAACTTTATCTCGCATCAATAAAAGATGTGTAGTCCAGTCATGTCTTGTGGTCGAGCCACGCAACACTTGTCCAAAATTTTACTCGAATCAATAAAATATGTGTAGTCTCATCATATCTGGTGGTCGCTATTTTCTCTCTATTTGCTCGCTAATAGCAACCAAATAGAGACCAAATAGCGAGTATAGTACATTTCTGCACCAATTTTGGACGACAACTCCTATTGTTGATTATCTATAGTTTGGGGATTTAATTTCTATTTGTTGTGGTAGGTATTTCCTTTAAATTGGCATTATAGGAGCGTTAAATTCAAACACAACCCAGACAAATATGACTGATCTTTCGAAAGATGATGACTTCGAGTCTGGATCGACGTTTGACTTTGCAACCCGATGGTCCCTACTGCTAAGGCAACAACTATAGCTGAATGGAGAAAGTCGACTTCAAAATTTCGGAATCATGGTTGGTGCAACAACCAGGAATGTTGACATACGACTCGGTCGAATGGAGTGATAATACAATTGCACCATCAATGGTAAATGGACCTACACCAATCACGAGTTCGGAAGAACAAGCAACCACATATAACCTAAACGTCTTGACAAATATCACTTTTCAAGAAACACCATATTACGGTACGGTTGATGGCTCTGTTATCAACCATCAAATGAATTAACCATCGAATGCTAAAAATTTTAATTTCCTTTACCAACTTGCCGATTCAAATGCATTGTTGTTAAATAGAAACTAAGGCTTGATTGGAAAGGCTTTTGTATTAGTACGAACCGTTTTTACATGGTTTTTTTTTTTTTTTTTTT
>CM071720.1:23904682-23923394 GCA_036630335.1 Physaria fendleri | reverse complement strand
GTTTTTATTATCATCATTTGCAATTGTTCAGTTTTGCCTTGTTGTAGAAATCATGCTCCTACAAGTTCAGGAATGCAAATATGAGATCAAGGACTGCTACGATTTGGCCAAGATCTAGCTCCAAGCTAGAGAGAAATATAAGGACTTTATAAATTATTTTTCTATTTAAAATGGTTTAAGGAGAAAAACAAGGGTTTTGGTCATTTTAGACTAACATACTAATGTGCTAAAAAACATGGACTCCTAAAAAACTTTAAAGAAACTATGCTTTTTAAGGGGTCATTATTTGTGCGTATAGGATAGAAAATCGAACAGTGCCATTCATTTCAATTTCTCCTACTAATGCTATGAGATCCGCATAAAAAAAGACAAGTTAGCCTTTCAGTTTATTCCAATTTTACATGTGTATTTTAGTTGATTTTTTTTTCTATATAGTTTTCTCTCTCCAATGAATTGTTTATGGTTTTCTATCCACATAATTCATGATTTTACATGGTCAACAAAAATCCTTAGATTGATTTATACTGTCTACAAATATACATATGGTCACTTTTGATATCAATTTTTTCGTTTTACATGGTCTACAATTTTATATGTCAAATCCTTAAATTTAGAGCAATTTTTATCATCTACAAAAATACACATGACCACGTTTGATATCAATTTACATTGTTTACAACATTAATAGAGCAATTAAATTGATTTTACATGGTTTACAAAATTAATCGGTTAAATTCCTATACTCTTTACAACATATGTGGAATGTCCTGGAAAAAAAAAACACTAGGCAATCCACATTCATATTACAATCACCTATCCTTCTAGTTTCCTGAGATCCAAGTTGCTTCTTAGCTACAAGCTCTCATGAGCAACTTCTAGCTTCTAGTCTCCTGAGATCCAAGTTGCTTCTTAGCTACAAGCTCTCATGAGCAACTTGTAGCAGAGCATTTTGGATCTCAGAAGACTTGAAGGATATGTGATTGTAATACTGATATGTTGATATTTTTACCGTTTTGTAACCTTGTTTTTGGGTGTTTCCAGGGTGTTTTTGTTTTATTTTCTTTAGTTATCAGGAATTTTAAACTAGAAATGAAGGAAAGGAGTCAAAGTCTTGAAATGATAAAAAGACATGAAATCAGAGCTTAAAGGACAAAGGATGCAACCAGAGATTTTATTGTACATTCTGAAGCCAAGACCTATAGATTTCTTAAGACCCAAGACATGATGATATTGCAGGAAGACGTTCGAAGACCCAATTTTGTAGTTCGGTTCTGTTCGTTCGGGCAGCACCGTTCGGTCGAGCATGTGGGTTCCGGGATTCGCTCGAACTGCTAGGTCTTGCAGAAGAAAATAAGGATGGAAGATTCAAATAATAACTGCATCACCAAGGGCTCGATCGAAACTGACTTGGGTTCGATCGACCAAGTACCAATCTGGATAGATGCGAATATTCCTTCGATAAGATAGAGATCAAAGATTCGGATAACGACGACATATCTTATCGCACGACCGAGCTGACTTGGGTTCGGTCGATTATCTCCTAGATCTAGGGTTTTCGTTTTCATCATCCTCTACTATAAATAGAGGCCCCCCTGAATCCCTTATATTCATTCAGAACGAAACAGAAAAAGTTCCTACTAAATTTTATTTTCCTTTAGAGTTTTCTTTTAGTTTTAGGATTAGGAAGATGCTTCCTCTTGGTTTTCTGCCCTCTGTGTGAGTAGTTCCTAGTTGGGGTTAGGGTTCTTACCCTAAGGTAATATACTTGGGGAATGTAAATTTGTACAAATAAGTTAGATTATTAGGTAATCTCCATCTATAACTAGTCGTAATGCTGGATCTGATATTATCAGTTAAATTATGATTCCATGTTTAATCAAGATTTCTGAAAGATCCATGATTACTGGAACTGTTATAGATGAACAACTGAACTTAGACGACGGAAGTGCTAATTATTGCTCGTCGGGGTGGTGGTTAAGCATTTAGTGGTGCTCATGGCGTAACCTTGCAAACCCCAGGGTCTGACGATTGAGACCATGGAGGTGGCGTAGTCAATATTCGTGAATGAGTTCTAGATCAGAATATATTAGAATCTGAATGGTCGAGAGATCCATAGGTCCCAAGTGCCTTAGGATAGACCCAATGCCCCACCATTTAGTTTTATTTTATTTTAAATCGTGACAAAACCCAACAAACAACCACTCTGCTGTACTAGCTAGAATAAGAGAAGGTATAATGAGCGTACCAAAGTTCCTCGTGGATCGACCTCTCTCTATGTACAAGTGAATATAAGCCGTGCACTTGCAGCAACGAACATGTTTAAACTCCCGAGAGCTTCGTCTCTCGGGTGAAACTTGAGAAGGCCTAATCCCAAGACCATCAAATATGAATGTGGATTGTCTGGGTTTTGTTTTTAGGGCTTTCCACATGTGCTGGAAAGAGTAAAGAGTGTTTGGACACTCTAGAGCCTTGGAAGAAAAGAGCATGGCGCTTTCACCAGCGTTGAGGTGAGGCACTGAATTTTTGAATGGACTCGTACCCTTTTTCTCACTGGTTTTAATGAGGCGAAAAAGTTAGGACCTTTTAACTTATTTCAGTTTCTGCGAATCCGAGAAATTCCATGACTGGATTCCCTCGTAAAAGTCTAGAAGATATATCATGAAAAGGGATTAGTCACCTTTCCCTTTTATTATCCTTTTTAGGGGTTTTTGTTAGTATTTATAGAAAAGAAGGAGAAGTGATTCCTTAAGGCCGAAGTCAAAAAATGTCTTCACTTTTACATTTGTAATTTTTAGGTTGGAATTATATTAAAAAAAATAATTAAAAAAATCCATAGTTCCTTTAATTTTTATTTAGAGACACATGTTTTAGCCAATTAATATTTTAGTATAAAGAAACCATAACCCTTGTTTTATTTTCTTAGACAATTTTGAATGGAAAAATAGGTTAGAGAGTTTTTCTCTTTAGTTTGGAGTTAGATCTTCGCCAAGCCCTAGCATCCGTTGGTCTCGGGTTTGCCTTCTTGAACTGTCCTCGGAGTTGTCATCCTCCGTGTAATGTACCTCATTCAATCGATAAATTCCACCTCCATCCATTCGGATCTAAGAAAATCGAGTATCTATCTTAACGAATCCTCGACCTCCACGCGTTCAACCATTCATTAGAGTTAAAGGCCTCGGGATGTCTCGGTTTCTAGCTCCCCACACAACCATCTAGCACTTTCCCCACGGATTTGAAGTTTGAAGCTTCAATTTTTTTTTTTTTGTTAGTTTCCAAGGGAGTTCACTCTTGTTGCAGCATCCCATTTACAATGTGCCTTTATTGTTAATGCTAGTTTTCTCACCAAATGAAGAGCTAAATCAACAGTGTAGAGTTTACTTCACCAGTACTGGTATATCTTAATTCAATGAATACCTGTCAAAATCACAAGTTCTTCACTTCCCATAGTGCATCACAGGTTGATCATAGTTGAAGTTTCCATCATCTTTGACAGCTTATTTTATCAAATCTCCTCCGGCATCTGGCAAGTCTTATTACTCCGGTGATTATATCATAGATCCCATCGGCGTTTGGTTATTTGTTTCTTATGTTTTCGTAATAAACAGGTGTTTTGACAGTTTTTTCTTTTTTCTTTGTCAGACAATTCTTTATTATAAAACAGTAATTTATCAACATTTTAAGTACATATAAGAGCACCTCCAACGTTGAGAGACTTATATTGGTTTCTAAACAAACAAAGAATAATATTTTAATAAAACTTAATTATTTATTTAAATCAAAATGTTTATCAAATATGTTGAGCCACCAATTTACTAAGAAACAATCTCTTAATAAGTTCTTAAAGTTTCATAATAAGTTCTTAAAACTTCAAATTAAGAACTGTTTCTTGAGTCTCTTTCTTTTTTTTTTTTTTTTTTTTTTTTTTTTTTTTTTTTTTTTTTTTTTAATATTAAAATTTATTAAGAAGCTCTATTAAAAACCTCTGATGGATGTACCCTAACATTTGAAAAACTATTTTGAAATCACAAGATTTTTTTTTTCTCGAAGTAATATTATCAAACCAAGTTTTACACAGACTTAATACACATGAGGCCAAAGATATGGCAAAACAAAAGAGGTACAAACTAAAGGGAAAACCAAATCTAAAACAGCTTTTTTTTTTCTCGAAGTAATATTATCAAACCAAGTTTTACACAGACTTAATACACATGAGGCCAAAGATATGGCAAAACAAAAGAGGTACAAACTAAAGGGAAAACCAAATCTAAAACAGCTTGAGATAAGCATAGAAGAGAAATTGATCTGAGAATGATGGTTGAAGAGACAAAGGATCATGAAAATTGAGAATTCTGAGATCACCTAGAAACCTTCCGAAGAAGGAATGTTCTTCGTAGAATTCAGCACATAGACGATGATAATAAGAGACTTCTCTGGGGAATTGCCGCAACTCGAGGAGCTCTTGACCTGTGAATACACATGCAGAGGTTAGGAAGCATCCAATTCCACGGATGATAGTAGATAGAACTACTTGAAGAAACACCACAACAGAGAAGATATAGGAGCCTCTAATAAGCAAATGGAGATGACGGAGAGCAAGACGAAACATAACGGAGACAATCTCATAAGTTCCCTTAAACCAGAGAAAACAAACCCTTTGCCTAAGCCCCAAAAACCAATAACAACAATCTCATAAGTTCCCTTAAACCAGAGAAAACAAACCCTTTGCCTAAGCCCCAAAAACCAATAACAATTTGAAGACTTCCTTAGTAAATCTAAGGACCACAAACCATCAACCTAACCAAAGCAATTTCAATCTTCCCAAGAGGCTGAAAGTAAAAACCTTGCAACAACCTATCTCAACCAGATGTTACAATCTTCCCAAGAGGCTGAAAGTAAAAACCTTGCAACAACCTATCTCAACCAGATGTTATAGTCCTAATTACAACTCCAAACAGAAAGACAATATCCACAGGTAAGCTTTATTCTACTGCAACTTTCACACGCCAAAAGGATCGTAAGACCTCATAGAGGCAACTGAAGCAGAACTATAAACCCAGAACGAGGCCAGACGGGATAGAAAAATTGGTTGAGCCAAAACCGAGCCAATGGACCTAAAGAGCTAACAGGGAAACATGGACATGAAATTACCGCAGAGAAGACACAGAGGAGCATTAGATCGGGCATCAGGAGAATTGAAATTCAAACCCTAGCCAAAATCTGACTTAATCCAACTTCAATCACGGAGGAAGATCGATTTACTGCCTCACCGAGAAGACATAAAAAGCAACGCATCATCCGGCCACTCCCCACGGCTAAGGAACTCTGAGACCAGAGTTGCTTCATAGGTGAACCAAAACAGCTCCGAAAAAGCTAAACCAAGTCCCGATCTAACACCGAACGGTCACAAGTCCGACGCTAGAGCTTCGATAGCCTCCAACGCCGGCAAAATTACCCTCACGCACTTGAACTCCGGCGAACTTGTTTTCTCCTGATATTTTAAAATCACAAGGTAATAATATATAATTTTAATTAAAAAAAAAATTAAAAAACTCTTAAAATTTGGATCTCTATTATGAGAAACTGTAATTCTTAACAATTTTTAAATCTTGAAACCTCAAAAATGTGCGGCTGCATAATTTTACACAGTATATTTTAGTTGAGAAACAAACAACTATAATTTCCAAAAAAGAAATTAAAAAAATGAATCTTTAATGGCATAAACTACATGTCTTCGTATATTTTCTCTAAGAGACCTTGAGTATTTGTTGAAAAGCTTCATGTGGAATATCAACAGAACCAATTCGTTTCATTCGTTTCTTCCCTTCTTTCTGTTTCTCAAGAAGCTTCTTCTTCCGAGTTACGTCTCCTCCATAACATTTTGCAAGAACATTCTTCCTCATCGCTGAAACTGTATCTCTTGCAATAATCTTTGAACCAATAGCAGCTTGAATCATCACTTCAAACATTTGCCTCTCTATGTAGTTCTTAAGCTTCTCAACCAATTCTTTACCCACACGGTATGCTTTCTGCTTGTGAACAATTGTGGCTAACGCATCAACTGCTTGCCCGTTCAATAGAATATCCAGCTTCACCAGATCTGATACTTGGTACTCCGCATCCTCATAGTCGAAAGTAGCATAACCTGACGTTATGCTTTTCAATTCATCGTAGAAATCCACAACTATTTCCCTTAATGGTAACTGGTACTTTAAGAAAACCCGCTGTGCATCTATAAATGTGTATTCTAGTTGCTGACCTCTTCGATCAGAACAGAGGTTGATAACTGCTCCAACATATTCGATTGGAAGGATGATTGTGGCGATTACCGTTGGCTCCCAAGAAGCTGACACTCGGTATTTGGGGTTTGAGGGTAAGGCAGCTGGATTCTGCACTTGTAACTTGCTTCCATCTGAGTATTCAAATGTGTATGGAACCGTAGGGATCGTGGAGATTACTTGTGTACCGTATTCTTGCTCAAGCCGTTGATGAAATACATCCATGTGAAGCAACCCAAGGAATCCACATCTAAAACCCATTCCAAGAGCTGTACTTGTTTCTTTAGCCACTGATACACTAGCATCGTTGCATGTCAGTTTCTCTATGGCATGACTGAGAACTTCAAAATCAGATCCATCAGCAGGGTATACACCTGAGAACACCATATGCCTCACCGGCTTGAAACCTAGATTCCAAGGATTAGACGAGAAGAATGAATCTATTTCTTCCTAATTTCATATATTCTTAATTACAAAAGATCTTAGAAGTGGCAATAACGACAAAAAACAAAAAAAAAAAAATACCTGGAAGAGGCTCGACAGTGGTTTTCGTTCTGTAGATCGTGTCTCCAATACGTGCCTCTTTCGTGGTTCGCATACCCGTAACTATATAACCAACTTGTCCAGTAAGAAGTATTCCTGTGGAAGTAAGTTCAGGATGCATAATCCCCACATCTAATACATCATAAGACTGACCCGATGCAGCAAATGAAACCTTATCCCCTTTACTCAGCATCCCATCAACAACTGAAACATAGCAAATGACACCTTTGTACTCATTAAAAAAGGAATCAAACAAAAGCATCCGTAGAGGCGAATCACTAATCCCAGGAGGAGGAGGTATCCGTTCTATAACGGCAGGAAGGACATGCTCGAGTCCCAAACCGGTTTTAGCAGACACTAGAAGCATATCATCCGTGTTGAGATCAAACATCGATTTCAATTGATCTTTCACACGGTCAGGATCAGCCGTTGGTTGATCAATCTTATTAATGACAGGGATAATGGTGAGGTTAGATTCAAAAGCTAAGTAAAAGTTAGCTACTGTTTGTGCTTGAACACCTTGAGCAGCATCAACAACTAAAAGTGCTCCTTGACAAGCAGATAAAGATCTAGAAACCTCATAACTAAAGTCAACATGACCTGGGGTGTCAATCAAGTTGAGAAGATAACCACTATCTTCTGGCTTCTTTACTTTGTTTTCATAAAACATCGTCGCTGTCTGGGCTTTTACAGTGATTCCTCTCTCCCTCTCGACCTAGAAAAAACCAACCAAAAAATATGAACAATTTTGAATACAGATTCAAATGCAGAATCTTCTTGAGATTATCACTTCCTCCATTGGGCTTTCTACTTAATTCAAGCATATCGCCACAAAATAATAATCATTATTAAACATTTCACTAAACCTACTGTGAAAAACTTGGGAGGTAACTTACCTGCAATTTGTCGAGATACTGAGGCTGACCGTGACCTTTCTTGATAGTGCCAGTAAGCTCCATGAGACGATCAGCCAGAGTAGATTTCCCATGATCAATATGAGCAATGATGGAGAAATTTCGAATCTTTTCGGAAGGGAACTGGGTCAAATCAATGGAGGGTTCTCTAGAACTTTGTCTAGAATCAGAGCTGAAACCGTTAGCTTGATGAAACCCAATACAGAGCGGATCTCGACGATTTGATTTAAGTGAATTAACGAAGGCTGATAATGTTAGTCTCGATGATTTTAGGGTTTTTGACGCTCTGTACATAGAACCCATTTGGGTGGGGGGGTTTTGCGAAGTAGTAAGATTGGAGCTCAACAACACGAAGACATTACGAAACTCATATTTACTCAATACGACGCCGTGTTAAGCAATTTTAAATAACCATTGTTCTTTCTAAGTGGTTTAACGGAACCGGTATTCCATGTTTTCAAGTATGACATCAATTTGGTTTACACGGGTCCATTATGGTCCATTCGATAAATTACTTTATTTACCCCTCAGCTATGGTAGATATTAGATAAATTAATTTAGGACCTATAAAAAATTGAAGAAAAATTGGATTGTTTCTGGTTCTATTTTCTTATTTAAGATTCATATTAAAATTGCAGATAGATCGGTTTGGTTTTCTTCGGTTACCAAATTTTCCTCTAAAATAGAATATATACTAGAGTTTTCCCGTGCACGGTTGATATACACTTTTAAAATTATCAATTATTTTTTGTTAATTTTTTTCAATGATAATGTATAGATAAAGAACTTATTTATTTTATATTTTGTATTTTGATTAACAAAATATATTGTATTGTATTATACTAGAGTTTTCCCGTGCACGGTTGATATACACTTTTAAAATTATCAATTATTTTTTGTTAATTTTTTTCAATGATAATGTATAGATAAAGAACTTATTTATTTTATATTTTGTATTTTGATTAACAAAATATATTGTATTGTATATTTTAGATTTTGTCTGAAAAAACTAAAATTTTAACAATGAAACTAATGATTCTCGGGTAAATAAAAAACAAAAATTAAAAATTTAAATTTTTTTAAAGATTAAAATTTGTTAAACTGTAAAAGTTAATAACACATACCCGTTATTTAACAACGACAAATATATCTACAAAAAAATCATATAAATAGACGTTAAGCGAATATCTTTATTTTGTTTTCGTTGATATAATGATGTCATGCTATTTTTTTTTTTTTGTTTTCTTTTGATTTTATATCTATTTCTTATACCAAAAAAACTCTAAGAAAAATTGATGTTAATCTTTGTTAATTTAAGAAAAATTTGTATAAACAATTCAAATTATCAAACTAAATATATTAGTTTGATAATTTTTAAATAATTTAGACTTTATGGAAAAATAAACAAACATAAGATACATTTGAAAAAAAGATAATTCGATAAACTTAAACTTTTATTTTAGTTATTTGGGAAAAGTTAATTGTCTCTAACCTTTATTTTCTTTGTGACTGTCTTTTTGATGTTTTTATACAGCATGTAAAATGGAAATTAATAACTTCAAGACCACCATTGTTACGGGAATCAACAAAATTATAATAATCAAAATTATGTTATCTTGTTAATTAGATACATAATCATAAATAAACATCTTCTTTTTATATTAATATGCACAAAATAAAATTCTTCATAGGAAAAAAAAAAACAATATGGTAAAAACCAAAAAGATTTTTTCTCTTTTGATTACTTCTTTGAGTTTTGTCTCGTTGCTATGTTTGTTTTTTAAATCAACCGATTCAATTTTTTCTTCTTCGTTTTTTTTCCTTCGAAATTGAATTATTTTATTTATTAATATAATTATGAAATTAAAATCATTTTTATGGAAAAATAAACAAACATAAGATACATTTGAAAAAAAGATAATTCGATAAACTTAAACTTTTATTTTAGTTATTTGGGAAAAGTTAATTGTCTCTAACCTTTATTTTCTTTGTGACTGTCTTTTTGATGTTTTTATACAGCATGTAAAATGGAAATTAATAACTTCAAGACCACCATTGTTACGGGAATCAACAAAATTATAATAATCAAAATTATGTTATCTTGTTAATTAGATACATAATCATAAATAAACATCTTCTTTTTATATTAATATGCACAAAATAAAATTCTTCATAGGAAAAAAAAAAACAATATGGTAAAAACCAAAAAGATTTTTTCTCTTTTGATTACTTCTTTGAGTTTTGTCTCGTTGCTATGTTTGTTTTTTAAATCAACCGATTCAATTTTTTCTTCTTCGTTTTTTTTCCTTCGAAATTGAATTATTTTATTTATTAATATAATTATGAAATTAAAATCATTTTTTTTATTAATATAATTATGAAATTAAAATCATTTTTGAAAAACTATTTTTGTATTAGTTCATAAATCATAATAATTGATGAATTATTGTTGATGAAAAATAATTTTAAGGAAATTGATTGTTTTATAAATTCAAATTTGAAACTATTTTTAATGAGTTGGTTATTTAAGAAGATTTCGTTTACAATGATGATGTTTCCTTTTTAAGAATCCATTTAAATGTATATACTACTATTTCCTTTTTTACTTAAATATCAATATATTTATAAAATAAATGTGATGGCATAAGATGTAATCAGGCCGGTCCCATGAAATCATGGGCCCCAAGCAAAAAATAATTTTGGGCCATTAAAAAACAATAATAACATGAAAATGAAAAAAAAAAAACTGACAGCTCAAGCTTCGATACTAACACCTCATAAACAAACCTAGTGACATCAACCGCTAAACTACATGAGACTCTCGCATATAATGGCCGAGAAAATATAAAT
Source organism: Physaria fendleri (assembly GCA_036630335.1). Lineage (NCBI taxonomy): Eukaryota > Viridiplantae > Streptophyta > Magnoliopsida > Brassicales > Brassicaceae > Physaria > Physaria fendleri. The sequence continues at coordinate 23,912,812 of CM071720.1, read as the reverse complement.
ATGTTTGAGGGCCGCAAGCCAATGCTTGCCTCGCTTGTGGTCTTGCCCAGCTCTGGACGTAATATTATAGTGAAACAAAAGTTTATTTTGAAATGGTACTTCACAAATACTATAATAAGATTGATAAAAAGTTGTCTCAGTTACAAAGAAAATCAAACGAGAAAATATAGCTTCAAAAATCAAATGTCCTAAAGGTTGTAAGAGAAAACCTATGTTTTCGTATGAATATGAAAATTTTATTCATTCAAAAAAATATTTTCTATTGAGATACCGGGGTTTCCTCTGTTTCTTTGTACATTTGTGTATGCATCAAACTTGGAGAGTGAGAGGAAGGAGTTATGGTTGGGTTTAGCCGCTGAGATGAAGCTGGCGGCGTTTAGTGGTAAACCGTGGGTGTATGGTGGGGATTTTAATGAGATTTTGAAGGTAGAGGAAAGGTAGAGGAGCATTCAAATATTCAGCCATCTCATGGGTTATCTGGGATGAGAGATTTTCAAGAATTGGTAAATGACTGTGAATTGTTAGATTTGCAGTTTCAGGGTCCATTGTTCACTTGGAGTAATCGCCAGGATGATGATTTGATATGTAAGAAGTTGGATCGTTAGTTGGTAAATCCCTCTTGGTTAGATGTATTTCCACTTTCTTATGCTATCTTTGAAGGGGGAGGGGTCTTAGATCATTTACGTGGTCGCTTGATGCTAAGTTCTATATTGGAGAATGGAAATAAACCATTTAAATTCTCTAAGATTCTTACTTCGTTTCCTGATTTTCTGTCTACGGTGGAGGCTTCGTGCGAAAATCATGAGGAGATTTTCATTTCTATTTCTTCTTTACATCGTTTTTTGAAATTTAAAGGAGTTAAAGGGTCCTTTACGAGCCCTGGGATGAACACATCTTTATGATATTTCTCGTCGAAAGAAGGTAGCTTATGAGGAGCTTTGTTTGGTGCAGCATCAAGTGTTCCTTGATCCGTCCAAAGATACATCTTGGCAGGAGGGAGAGGCTGTGGTTAAATGGGAGAAATTAGCAAGTATAGAGGAGAGTTTTTTGAAGCAGAGATTGAAATTACATTGGTTAAAGGTGGGTGATCGGAACAACATCTTTTTCTATAGTTCACTCATGGCGAGAAGAAGGGTTAACTCCATTTTGGAGTTGGTGGATGCGGATCAACGTGTATTGACGGCTCCGGAGGAGATTCCAGTTGAAGCGGTCTCTCATTTTCGTTCATTTCTGAACCATATCCCATCTTCTTACTCAGCTATTTCCCTTGAGGAGCTTAAGGAGTTGGTTTCTTATCGTTGCGGAGATGCATATTTGGGAGGTTTGATAGCTGATGTCTCAGCTGAGGAGATAAAACAACATTGTTTTCTATGCAAAATAATAAGGCTCCAGGACCGGACGGCTACACATCTGAGTTCTTTAAGGCTGCTTGGGGGATTATAGTGAGTGATTTTACTGCTGCTATCAGATCATTTTTCCAAACCGGGTTCCTACCGAAGGGTATAAACTAAACGATTCTGGATTTGGTTCCGAAGAAGACGGATGGCGAATACTATTAGAGATTATCGTCATATATCTTGTTGTAATGTTCTCTATAAGGTCATATCGAGGATTTTGGCGAAGCGTCTTAAAGCTGTGTTACCAGGTATGATAGCACAAAACCAGTCGGCTTTTGTAGTAAATTGATTGCTTATGGAGAACGTTTTACTTGCTACGGAGTTAGTGAGGATTATCATAAACCCTCAATTAGCCCGCGGTGTGCTCTAATGCTGGATATTGCAAAGGCTTTTGACTCTGTGCAATTTTTGTTGGGCGCGGTGTGCTCTAATGCTGGATATTGCAAAGGCTTTTGACTCTGTGCAATTTTTGTTGGGTCTTTTGCTTGCGATGGAGATTTCTGAGCGGTTTGTTCGCTGGATAGAGGTGTGTATCTCTTCTGCTTCATTTTCGGTTCAAGTAAATGGTTCATTGGCTGGTTATTTCGGAAGTACAAGGGGGCTTCGTCAGGGATGTTTGTTTTCTCCTTACTTGTTTGTCTTGTGTATGAATGTGTTGTCGCATATGCTGGATAAAGCTGCTAGGGACCGAATAATAGGTTTTCATCCTCATTGTCAAGATTTGTCGCATATGCTGGATAAAGCTGCTAGGGACCGAATAATAGGTTTTCATCCTCATTGTCAAGATATTGGTTTGACCCATCTTTGTTTTGCGGATGATATTTTGGTATTTATGGATGGCACTAGGGGTTTTATTGATGGTCTCTTGTCAGTGTTAGAGATGTTTGAGATGATATCAGGGTTGGGAGTGAATTTACAAAAGAGTACCATATTTCCGGTTGGGTTAGCGAACCGCGCATGAAAGGATGTGTGTGCAAATCTTCATTCATAGTTGGTACTTTACCGGTGCGTTACCTGGGTCTTCCTCAGTTAAACAAGAGCTTGACTGCTTCTGATTATAGTCCTTTGGTGGAGAGAATTCGAACTAAAATGAAGAGTTGGACATTTAGATTTCTCTCCTATGCGGTACGGTTGCAGCTTATTGCATCTGTTATATATGGCCTAGTGAACTTTTGGCTCTCTGCATAACATCTTCCAGCGCGATGTTTGCAGGAAATAGAGTCGCTTTGCTCGGCTTTTCTTTGGGATGGTCCGCAGCTTGGAGTGCGTTGAGCTCGGGTTTCTTGGGAGTCGATTTGTTCTCAAAAATTTGAGGGTGGTTTGGGACTACGACCTTTTAAGGAAATTCGTAAGGTCAACAATTTGAAGCTTATTTGGCGGATTGTTACTCGATCTGATTCACTATGGGTTCGTTGGCTGTATGCAAGGATCATTAAACAGGAGTGTTTTTGGTCGATTAGTGAGAATGTATGTATGCAAGGATCATTAAACAGGAGTGTTTTTGGTCGATTAGTGAGAATGTAGTTGGCTCGTGGAGGTTCGAAAAATTACTGAAGATTCGGGATGTTGCGAGGCATTTTCATAAGGTGTAGCCAGGTTCAGGAGTGACTGTCTCATTTTGGTTTGATAGGTGGTCTTCATTAGGCTGTCTGTTGGACCTTGTTGGTGTTAGGGGGGTTATTGATCTGGGGATCTCTTTACACTCCAAATTGGATACAGTTTTGGATAATCGTAGAAGAAGACGACATCATTTAGAGATTTACAATATGATTGAAGATCATCTGCCTTTGTTGCAGACCCAGCGTGATCGTTTGGGAGGTGAGGAAGATACGCAACTATGGTGGAGAGGGGAGGATTCGTATAGAGGGTGTTTTAACACTCAGAAGACTTGGTTGTTGGTTCGGCGGTCTTCGTTGAGGGTGGAGTGGTCGTCTATGGTTTGGTTTCGTTATGCAGTTCCAAAGTACTCTTTTATTCAGTGGCTTACATTCCTACGATGACTTCCTTACTCTGGATTTACTAAGATTATGGAACTCTTCCATTAACCCCACCTGTGTTCTTAGCAAGACTATGATGGAGTCTCATACACATTTGTTTTTTTAGTGTTCATATTCTAGTCAGATATGGGCGGGTTTGGTTCATCGTTTGATGGGATCCTCGTTTTCTGTGGACTGGGATGTGCTCATAGTGGAGCCAAATCGAAGGAGGTTTAATTTTTTGCATAAGTTCTTATTTAGATGTGTTTTACAGATGGCTATTTACATGATTTGGATGGAGCGTAACAATAGAAGACATGGTGCTCAGGAGATGAGAGTTAGCACGCTTAAACATCTGATCCATCATATTGTAGTAAATCGTTTATCTTCGATTGTGGAGTTACGTGATGGGAGGTTTGGTGATAGTCTACAACTATGGTTCTCATATGAATAGGTTTTAAAGGAGAATTCTATAGATTCTCTATTTCTTTGTTCGAAACCATTGTTTTGATACAATTTTTTTTTTGATTTGAAATATAGTTTAACATTCATTCAAAAAAAAGAAATTTCTGATAGAATTTGATCAATCGGAAAAGAATTTCAAAAATAAATTCGATTGCCAAAGCGTACTGTGAAAAATTTATCTAGGAAATCCAGTGCAGGAAGAAACTTTGGCAAGAGAACAGAGTACAACAAAACCACGTTTAGAACACTTGGCGTCTTATCTTCCACAAGTGTTGAACCAGGACTGCATCGCATCCTTATATTTTTCACAACCCATCTCCCTTGTTGCTATAAGGCGGTTCCTAACATTCTTGTCTATATATCAGATAAGAGTATTAGCAGATTTCTGAGTACTATTGTAGTTTCGATCATTTCGCTCCTTCCAAACATGATAGATTATGGCCTAAAACCAATAGGTAGTAATATACTTCCAAAAATTTGATGTCCAAACTAGCTAACAATACTAACCAAACCGTAGAGAAACCATAAACTAAGCAATCTCCCCAAAAGCTCACGCTAAACATGAGATGTGTAACGACACGAGAAGAATAAATGATCCCTTGTTTCTTCATCATCTCCATAAAACAGACACGTCGAATCATAATTCATGTTCCAGTCTTTTATACGAAGAATCGTTGCCAATTTGTCAAGGCATGCTAACCAACCAATTACAACATATTTAGGCGTATTGTATAAGAACCACATCAAACGAGACCATGTAACTCGATCTCCCATTACATGAACCTAATTCCAAGTCAAGGCAGAATGAAACTTATCTTTGAAATTATTCTCGCAAATGCCTTCGAATGTGAGTATTGTGACCCTCCTCCGATAACAAGACACTACACAAAGTGTTCTCAATTAGAGACTCCTCCTTGAAGTGGCCGCATCAGCTATAGTAGTTTGAAGAGATATACCCATGTCTATCACACCACGATCTCCAACCAGATCGTATGGAACTCCCTAACTAGACCACCCATCAAACCTGAATGAATCCTCTTTCCCCGAGCAGAGATCTATATGATGAAAGTGTACTTTAGTAGCTTCTTCTATACCCAAGAACCAGTAGAGGAAGTCTTTGAAACCGACCAAAACGAGCTATCGCTAATCAATATCTCCAAATCTATGAAACCCAAATTGATGGTTGTCTTGAAAAATCCTCCAAATTAGTTTGAAGCATCTAACTTTGTTTACTTCAATCAAAATTTCCAACCCCAAACCACCCTCATCTTTGGGCTTACAGACATTTTGCCACACCACTTTAGCTTTATGCCTTTTTTATTCCAGACCACAAGAATGTTCTACATAAACTCTCAATCTCGTGTAGATAACCCTTTGGAACACGGAAAGAACTTCACCAGAAATTAGTAAAATCCAAAATAACAAATGTAAGCAATTGGAGTCTACCCGCATACGAAATAAAACGGTTTGTCCAAGAATTGATCTTCTTTATAACCCCAAGACGTGGGATAATAGTTGTCGTTGTCATTCGACGGGACGACAAAAGAAGCCCTATATACCTAACCGAAAAAGTACCAAGAGCAAAACCATAATTCTCTTGAATCAATTTTTTTATATCCTCTAATACCCCTGCTAAAAAGATAGTCGTCTTATCCATACTTATATTAATGTCAAATATATTCGAAACATTCTGAAAAATGTGAAAAACTCCATCAATCTATCTAATTCGTCCATCCACACATACCATCATGTCAGCTGCAAAGCAAAGATGAATCAAGCTTATAAGTCGACATCGAGGATGATAACCTATTTCTCTTTGAATAGTTGCACCATCTAGCATTCTTTTCATAACATTCATATAGATAATGAAAAGATAGGGAGAAAGAGAGAAACCTGGCGCAAACCTCTGTAGCTGCCAAAATAATCCATTAATTCACCATTAACTTGAACTAGAAAAGAAGTTGTGGTAACACACAATCTTATCAAGTGTATAAATTCTGTTGGAACCTCATACATTCCAAAACCTGAAGTAAGAAATTCTAATCGACGAGGTCAAAAAGCTTTTGAAATATCTATTTTCATAGCTGCTCTCGGACAACCGTCAACAAATGAATAATCCTTAACTACTTCCATATTGATTAATTTCATAGCTGCTCTCGGACAACCGTCAACAAATGAATAATCCTTAACTACTTCCATATTGATTAATTTGAAGTCGCATCATTAAACGATCAATTCTATTTAAATTTGTTATTCTATTTTTGGTGAAACAAAAAAAAATTCAGCCAAGGAAATGTTAATGTGTTGTATAATGAATGCTATTGAGAATATAATATGCTAATATGATCTACAGTTCTTGCGTTTGGTTTAGTCTGATTTTCTAATTTGGGTTAAATTAGTTTTTTGGATTGAAATTTCATTATAAGATTCTCCATCAATAAAATATTATTAAGAAAATCAGACTGATCCGGAACTATCATATCAGGTAAAACATCTTTGAGTCTATTAGCTAGCGATATGACCTTGTATAGTATAGGAAGTAAATATTAGGATAATTATTTTGTGTATATTCTCCTTTGATTTAGTTAACGGTAACTTGTAACTTTTAGGATAATTATTTTGTGTATATTCTCCTTTGATTTAGTTAACGGTAACTTCCATATTTGTTGTATAATCTCCTCTTTATAAGAGGATTGTAGTTATCAATAATAATCAGTATCTCTTTTACTCAATATGGTATCAGAGCAATAAGGGAATATCCCTTCTTTTCTTTTCTTTTCTTTTCTTTTCACGACGCTCTTCTTCTTCTTCTTCTTCTTCTTCTTCTTCTCTGTTTCGTTTCTTCTTCTTCTCTGTTTAGTCTGCAACTTAGTTTATTGTTAAATTCTGTTCTTCTTTGTGCTCATTGATCTCTCACCATGTCTACGGGCTCCTCTGTTGACAGAATCACCGTGTTCAACACGCAAGCCCCACATACCACTCTCCTCTCTATCAACATGTCTGGTATCACTAAACTCACCACACAAAATTATTTGATGTGTTGCAGACAAGTCCACTAGCCTATTGAATATGAGACTTCACGATGGCTTGAACATATAATCAAGGAACTTATTTGAGTTTGAAAGATATGATACTAGAAAATAAGAGAACAATCATCGAGACCTAATCAAACTTCAACTATAGGAGAAAAGTTAACACTAAATTCAAGGTTAGAGAACCATAAACATGAGTATCAGGGTTATCCAAACAAAAATGGAGACAATTAAGTCAAAGGACCTTCGGCAAAGAATCCAAATACACTAACCAAGACAAATAAACAATTGAACCACCTAGCTGAAACCATAAGATCAAGTGATGGATCTGAGAACTTATAGACGCAAGGAGGCAGTGATAGGAGAATCAGGAAGAAAAACAAAACAACAATTAAGGGAAGAAACAAAGTCATGATAACCAACACCAAAAACGATCTCCACAAGAGAGGGTAGACCACCACAACCATGCCCATATCTTTGAACTAAGACAATAGAAGGCTACAAGGGAAGCACCAAAGAAGGTTAGGTGCTGTTCGTTTGTGTATCCAAATGTTGAATATGGATAGAGATATGAAATGTTGTTCGTTTAGTGCAAATTTTATGAGATAATCATATGTTGTAATTAGATTCATTATCAATGTTTATCCAAAATAAATAAATTTTCGAGATACTTTTAATTGAGGTGTTTAGATATATTTAATTGTATCTCAAAATCCAAAAGACAAAAATACCCCTAATTTTACCTTGTATCATTTAATATAATCTTGTTATAATCAAATGATAATTATAATTAATATATTAATATAAATGTTGTAATTTGGATTTAGATTAATATTCTATTGATTTAATTCAATATTTTGTATCCGCTAAAAGATATGAAATCATATTTTTCGCCAAAAGAAACGAAACTGAATGTTTACGCCAAAAATGACGAAACTATAATTTTCCCGCCAAAAAATGACAAAACCATAATTTTTCTGTCAAAAGATAAAAACTTTCCTACAAAAAGGACTTAGGGGGTGTTATTGGTTTATGATTTTTAAATACTTTTGATCACTTTTAAAGATTTGTAGAAAGTTGGTTTATGATTTTTAAATACTTTTGATCACTTTTAAAGATTTGTAGAAAGTAATACTTTTAAAGAGCTTACAAGATTGTAAAAGAGTATCTCGAAATATTACATAATATTTTTAAAGATTCTGAAAGAGTATCTCAAAATATCTTTAATATTTTAGAAGTATTCCAAAAGTGTGTCTCAAC
>CM071720.1:23877328-23890124 GCA_036630335.1 Physaria fendleri | reverse complement strand
TTTTGTTATATTCTACAAAACAAATGTTACTTTCTAATGGGTACTTCCCAATTAATATATAAGATGTGCATACAAATATTTGTAATGTTTCTTTATTTTTTTTTATTTTTTTTGTCAAACAAAAAAGTCAACTACTTTATTTAGGTTCATTTTAAGACAGCCCACTAATTAAGTTATATTCTACAAAACAAATGTTACTTTCTAATGGGTACTTCCCAATTAATATATAAGATGTATGATTAATAACTTTAACACAAAAAATGTATGATTAATAACTTAAAAATAACAACTTTATTTATATAGTTTGATAATCAAATTAAATCAAGAATAATAATCAGCCACGGTCCACAAAAAAAAGATTATAATTATAATTGATAACCCTTTTTAGTAAAATTATTTTCCAAACGTTCTGTTGGTTGATATCAATTTTTCAAACATTCATTCCCACTACGAACCAAAATTTATAAACTTTTAAATTATATGATAAGAATATAATAAATAATCAAATTCTTGTCTATGCGAAGCTTGTTTAACAATTCATGATGTTGCTTGCAGTCTACGTCTCTTTCTAAATCATATATATAAAAAAACAAATAATAATAAATTATTTACAAACAAAGCTCCTCCATTTCTTCTATTTATATGCCAATTTTTCCACCATTTCAATACTTTTTAGATCTCTGCCTTTAACTTCCCAAAAGATTCTTCCAGCTAAGCCTTCTCAAATCATTTTCCTTTTTTCATCTTCTTCTTGTGTCTCTCTCTCTCTCTTTCTCCGTCTAAATAAGCATATCACTGTTCAAAATTTCTTATATAGTTCTTGTTCTTGAATCTTTAAAGTAAAAAAGATACATATACATGATGGCGATTGTGGTCGAAGAAGGCGAAGAGCTTGTGGATTTACCACCAGGTTTTAGGTTTCATCCAACAGATAAAGAGATCATAACATGCTACCTCAAAGAGAAGGTTTTGAACAGCCGATTCACGTGTGTGGCCATGGGAGAAGTTGATCTCAACAAGTGTGAGCCTTGGGATTTGCCAAGTAAGTTGTAGACCTAGTGGGTTTTTCAAAGTGTAACCCACAAAGGCTAGCTTCTTGATTAAGATTTGTATAAAAGGCTTCTTGATCAAAGTTTATGATTCTTGATATGTTTGGTTGGTATAGATAAGGCAAAGATGGGAGAGAAAGAGTTCTACTTCTTCTGCCGGAAGGACAAGAAGTATCCGACTGGGATGAGAACGAACCGTGCGACTGTGTCCGGATATTGGAAAGCCACCGGGAAGGATAAAGAGATTTTCAAAGACAAAGATTGTCTTGTTGGGATGAAGAAAACACTTGTGTTCTATAAAGGAAGAGCTCCAAAAGGTGAAAAGACTAATTGGGTCATGCATGAATTTCGTCTTGAAGGCCAATATTCATATCACAATCTCCAAAATTCCGTAAGTGTAAGATCTTATTCTTAGTTTGATTCATCTTCTTATTTAATTCAAAGATTTGTTAAATTTAATATATAGTTTTGTTTGTTTGTGATCTTGATTACAGGACGAATGGGTCGTGTGTAGGGTTTTTCACAAGAACAATCCTTCTAATGCAACCCAACAAATGATGAGAATACCCATTGAAGATCTCACAAGGATTGATTCATTAGAGGACATTGATTATCTTCTAGACTTCTCATCTCTTCCTCCTCTCATAGATCCGAGTTTCACGGGTCAAACCGAACAACCAGACTTCAAACACATCAACCCTATCTCATCACCAATCCAACCTCATCATTTCAATAATTCTTATCAATCAATGGGTTTTGCTTCTACTAGTACTCCTGGTTCTTGCTCTACATACAACAACAACAAAGAAATGACCAAGATGGAGCAATCACTCGTTAGTGTATCTCAAGACACATGCTTGAGCTCAGATGTGAACCCAACCACGGCTACAACCATGGAGGTTTCTTCGGGTTCGGTAATGAGACAAGAGATGGGGATGACGGGAATGGTGAATTGTAGTAAGTCTTATGAAGATCTATTGGACTTGAGGGACATCTTATGGGACTACTAAGAGATTTGTTGGATTTTTGAATAATGTAATATACATACAGAATAGTTACTAGAGGGTTCATGACAAAAATAAAAGAATAATTACTAGAGGGTTATTAACCCTAGTTATTTTCACTTCATTTATACTATTTAATTAGTTGATTGTTTAATTTGTTTTTAATGTGAAATAAGGGAAACAAAGGATTGTGGTAATTTGCGATATAAGTTATGTTTCAGTGTAAACTCCATGTGTATGTATACAATACAAAATTGATTATATATGTGATGAATGATGATTATTTAACAATAAACATAATATATTGAGAAATTAATATATTTATTTACTTTTTCTATTCTTTTTGTTTAAGTAACATGTGAATGTTTCCGGGATCTTGACAGCATATTAGCCTTTTCATATGCCCAATAATTTATTTTATTATTATTCTCTAAATTTTGTTTTTTAGGTTTTACGCAAAATAAAAAGAATTAATGTTTAGATAAGGAGTATATTATTTTCAAACTAATTAAATATTGGGTCTATTTTGAGAAATAGCACTTTTTTTAAGTGTTTGTGAGAAATACCATTTTGGGATTTCCGAGACATTGATCGCGTTAAAAAAAACCATTTTGTCCTTGTCCACAAATTTGGGTCAACGATTACCTTATGGTAAATGTTTTGTTTACCATGTTTTTTTGTCATGTTTTTGGTAAATTGGTTTTCGGTCAACAATTTAAGGGGCTTTTTTTGGTAAATTCATCTCACTAAACGACAAAAAGTGGTATATGACATTTTTTGGTAAATTCATCTCACTAAACGACAAAAAGTGGTATATGACAGATATATCCGAGTCAACCGTGTTATTTTTCATAAGGTTTGAGGAGAGAAGTGTTATTTCTCATAATTGATTCTTAAATATTCTTAACAACCATAAATCTGTAAAAGTTTAAAGACTGAAAAATTGTCAATTCTTTTTTTGAAATTTACAAGTTAGCAACATTAACTATCAACACTACAGAGGAAATCAATTTAATGTAACAAAAATATAATCTAAATAATTAACAAAAAAAAAAATATATAATCTAAATATATGTTTTGTTAAGGAATGGATGTAGTATGAGTAATATGACGCACCATATCTATATCATTTACTAGAATACAACAGAAAATATTTCAACTTACAAACAGTGATTAATGAAAGGTTTCTTGTAAGAATACAATACTAAAGATCCCTAGATCTTATGTCTTAAGGAACTTGGTTATTAATTACATCAATCATCAATCACATTACGTTTTTCCTACTTCATTTTTTAATAACTGAAACTTTTCAGCACGTTTCATATTATTCATCTTTTTTTTTTCTCATCACTTGTAATTTTTTTTTTTTAATTTCTTAAATATTTCTAGGAGACCGAATCACAAATCTTGTCTTCACATTGCATAAGATAATGTTAAAAAAATAAAAAAATAAATAAGACATGGCTGCAGATCTGTGTTTAAGATTTCGTAGCAGATCTGTTTATGTTTGAATGTTCCATCTTTGTTTTGAAATTCTTGATATTTTAATATATAAACACGACAAAGAAATGGATTTTTAAAGAATAAGTTTCATCAATTTTAAAGTTATCATAAACATTGTAGATATTTAAGATCACAATACTTGTAGCAAAGCTAACCTCTTTACCATTTTTTCCCTTCTTGATGATTACTATTGACGTGTTTCTTTTGTCTCTTTCTTCTTCGAATTTTACTTTCAAATGATTTTAATTTACATAAACATTAATGGATTTAAGAAAATCCATAGACATCAAACCATGCTATGAATAAATATTTGTCACATGGAAGAAATATATACATTGAATGATATATTTGTCGCATACTAAGAAACTTAATTTAAGTGCCACTATTAATTTTATTTTTTAAAATGATTAATCAACGGCGTTAATTGCTGTTAATTAAAAGTACCAAATCACTACGCAAATCTAAAGACCAAAGAGGCCTGAATACAACTAATCTACAATCAAATAATTGAATAAATAACTCCACTAGTTGTGCTAAAAAAGTTGATTTTGATAGATTAAATCAAATAGTATTAGAGTATGCCACTAGTTAACCTTTATTGGACGATTATTACCAATAATTGGTTTTAGTATATAAGAGCATCTCCATCGCTATATGCGATGGTTGGGTTTCTGAAATGAAAATAAAATATTATTATAATAAAATTAGTCTATTAAATTAAATCAAAAGCTTTTTAAAATCTGTGAACCAATAATAATAAAACAGGTGGAGAACCGGATCTCTTAAAGTCCCAATTTTGGAAACGGTTCTGCTGTTTCTCTTTCCTAAATCTTTTTTTAATTATTTTTTTTTTAGGAAACTTCACGTGAGAGATCCTGATGGAGGTGCTCTAAGGTCATAATCTATATAAACAAAAAGACAAAGCTGATTTAAAATGGATTTTTAAATCAATTACAAATGGACGAGATGGTGCAAATCAGTTGGTACTGCGCCGCACCATTTGACGAAAGATCATGGGTTCAAATCACGGTGAAACATATAAATTTGCGTTAAAAAAAAAATCAGTTACAACTGTAATTTATTACTCCATCAGATATATTTGTTTCCCTACAATTTTTTATATATAATAATTCATCTTTATTTATAAACTCTATATTCTCATGAAAACAGTATTTTTATGTAAATGTATGCGTAAAAATATGTAAAAAATTTAATGAATAATATACTAGTGGCTATAATTAAAAAATATCATAACCATATTGATAAATCATAATGATTGGATTAACCAAAATTATTGTATGTTTGTAGTAAATAAATATCAAATAGCAGAAAAAAAACAAAATCAAATGATAATGATTAAAAAGTTTTTAATAATGGATTAATAATTGGCTAATCTCACTTTATCGTCGTCGTCGTCTCCGTCTCTTTATTTCAAAAATCAAAAAGCGCTCTCGCCATCGATGCTAGAAAAATCTCTGTCATCTGCTTCATCGAAGTCGAAATTATTGGGTGTTTCTTCTTCAAACTCAGATTACCACTTTCCAATTTGAAGGTATGTCGAATTCGATTACTGAAATTTTAATCCTTTCTACATATCTAATCTCTGCTTTCACCGACACTTTACGATTCATATTATTTGCTTAATCTTGCTTCCTTTGTGTTGCTTATGTTCTTAATCCAAATACTGTTCCGTATTTAGTGATTTAGTAGTATTGTAGCCTCAAGGCGGTGAGTATAAAAATAGAGCTCAAAATAGGTGCACTCTGTTGTATAGTGGCCTCAAGGCCACTGGTGAAAACAAAATCATCACCACCACAAAGATTTAGAAGGGATATACCTTCATTGAGCCAGCCACTGGTGAAAACAAAATCATCACCACCACAAAGATTTAGAAGGGATATACCTTCATTGAGCCAAGATGATGATACTCTGCAATGGCGGACAAATTTCAGCTTCTCACCTGTTGGATGTACTAGAGATGATTTGGAACAAGAGGTCTCGAGTAGTAGTAGACAAAGAACAAGTTTGGAATTCAGATTTCAGCAATCACCAAGATGGGTTTCAACCTCATCTGAAACCTGTGTTGTTAATACTGTATCAAGTTCAAATAGCTCAAATCTTCAATGTTTGAAGGAGGTAACTTTGTCTTTTGTATTAACAACTGGAAGATGAGCTTTCTTGATTTCATCTTTAGCTGAAACTTGTGGTGATTTGGTGGAACTGTGTCACAGGAGAAAGGTTTTGGTGGAGATAGTACAGCTATGTCAACTAGTTTTAGGTCTTTGCTGTCTCTTTCAGAGTCATTTACCCCATTGGAGACTTCAAGCAAGCTTACTCAATGCTCTTACCCTCGAGTCTTTTGCAACCCAGTTTCAGATTGTGAGAATACTGAACCTGATCATACACAAGAAGATTCATCCACTAATCCTGATTCGAGATCCACAAGAAACCACCAAGGCTCACTAGTAGAGGAAGCAACAGATGTTGAAAGGTCCAATGAAACAGAAGAAATGAACCCGAGACTCGAAACCGGATCAAAGACAGAACAAAGATGTTGGATTTGCAAGAAGCTATTATCTCAGAAATCTCCATGGTGTTCATTTAAGATACTGAGATCTGGAGATATGCCAGCCACTTGTATTTTCCCTTGCCATCATGTCTACCATGTTGAGTGTTTAGACAAAATGACTCCAACAGCTCAAACCCGAGACCCACTTTGTCCTGTCTGCTCAAACACTATTAAAACAATGGAGCAGCCAACACTTATAGCACCTGAAACATTGCAAATGGCTCTCAGATCTCTCAGAAGAAGTCACACAGCTGTGAGTTCAGAGACAGTAAGTAGACCCTGTGATATCAACAATCAAAGAACACACATTAGAACAAGAAGAAGAAGAAGCCAAAAATGGGAAAAACTCGTCAGCTGTTTGCATATTAGCTTCTCATCTTCTTCCTAGAATTCAGTATGACCTCTGTTAGGTTCTATAACTCTTATTTGGAATATAATCATAATGCTAATCTAATTTCTTACATTGGCATGTATGCTGAAGTATAAAATGATGTAGAAAATGTAACAGAGAAGTTGAATTAGTAATCAAAAATTATGATTTATGAGAGCTTATCAAGCAATTCCATCATCTCATTATGATGATGACGACAACAAAGACAGATGAAAGGAGAATCAAGTTGAGTAATATCTTTATTAAGATGATGAAAATTATTGATGACATTGAGTGATCTGTTTTTATTCTTAGTGACATTCTTCTCCTGTTTTCCTTTAATCCTTTGTGTAGTCTAGACTTTCTTGTTTAGAACAAGAGTTCCTGCTTCTTTGATGATGAAAGTTTTTGAAAAGATCGAGGGGGTGCCATACTTCCTAGAAGTGATCAAAGAATACCAGTGCTTGGAAACACACTTGAATCTCATCAACGAAACCACAGGTAATCGCAGCAGGATCTCTATCAATATCTTGTCCGAAATCTCCATACCAGTAGATTTAGAATCAGCGTCTACAATGGTTCTTAGATCTTTCATGGCTGTAATAACGAAAAGGCAAACTCATGTTATAAATACATACTTTTGGAAAAAGTAAAAGAGACCAAATGAAAAATCTACCTCTCTTTCTTCTTCTTTGTTTTTGGCAGGCCTGTGCCTCTCCTTCTTTCTTCTTAATGTACAAGTCCTATATATATATATAGGTTGAATTAATGAGAATGTTGTTGACATCTATGGATATAATAGATTTGACTGAATCTATGGATATCATAGTGGGATTGTTTTCCTTTTAAGTCTAGATTTTGCTTCCATTTTTATGATTCCATTTTGCCTATTCTTTTTTATACCTAGATTTTGCTTTTTTTTTTTTTTTTTTTTTTTTTTTTTTTTTTTTTTTTTTTTCCATTTTAAAACCTAAACTAGATGATTTTTTTGCGGCACTAAATATTATAAAAATATTGAATATATTAAATAATATATTATATACAAAATATCTAAATTATTATTGAATAAAGAAATATTATATATATATATATATTTTAGGCATGGAGCATAAGGTGAAAAAGCAGAAACAACATGTTTGTTAAATGTTATGAAATGGATCTGTCTTCTTTGTATGTAAGATATAGAAAATGCAACAAAGAAGCCATTCCATCATAGCTTTACTAGTCAACATTCTTCATTAGTCATGCTTATCTAAAGACATTGGCATAGAGAATATGTGATTTTAGCTATTTACAACCTAAGAAGCAAAAGAAAACTTATATAAAAGACTCAGACCGAGTCAACTTGAAGCTTGATTGACATGTAAAGGAGGGTGAGAAGAGCTCCTTGTGGAAGAGGAGCATGTCTAGCTAAATTAGAACCAACCCACATTGCAACGACCACAAGAACCATCACACTGCTGCTTGCTTTCCCACCAAGCCAGCTTGCAAATGTTAAGCAGAGAGTGAGAAGGATACCGCCTTTTCCGCCTAGTATCCAAGCTATCATGAACCCAACTTTGTAACCCATGTCGAGTTCTTTGTCGAGCAATGCCATGAATGTGCTGAATGTGAGAGATGCTAGGTAACCTAGTGTAGATAGAAGAAACATAGATAAGAAGGCGGATTTGAGACCTTCGACAAATGAGTCTCGTAGGTCTGGTCTTGTTTCTTCTTCTTCTTCTTTCTCTATTGGCTCAGTCTCGTTTGGATATGTAGAATAATGTCCATAGTATCTAGTAGATCTGTGTCCTTTCTCAGACCAGCTATAGTAATACTTCATGGCATCTTCAACCTCAGGTGTGTAGTTGTGCCTTTTCGCTCTATGAAACCGGGAATTTTCTTGAACATTAAGTGCTCGGTCGTATTGAGTCCTTGTAGCTTCATTAGACAATACCTTTTACAGAAAACAAACAAACCTAAGCTGAATAAAGACCTTGTAATGATCAGATATAGAGGCAAAGAAGCTTTAGAGGAAACAGCAACCTCGTATGAACAACGAATGTTCTTGAACAAATCTCCAGCTCTAGAGTCTTTATTCACATCAGGATGAAACTGCAATAGCAACACAATGATACATATCTCAATCACCGAGGTTGAAGATAAGATATTCAATCATTCAGGACCCAAGTGTATAAGATATTCAATCATTCAGGTTACTAAATGGCTTAAACGATGAGAAACAAAAGCTAGGTTTCTATATTTCCCTAAATCTGATACTGATTGCAATTTCACATCTCAGTAAAGAAACTCAAAACAGAATCATTTTACCTTACGAGCTAGTAAACGATAAGCTCTTTTGATGTCAATCTGTGTAGCGTTGCGAGAGATGCCAAGAACAACATAATGGTTCTGCCCTCCAGTACTAGAAGCCGAAGAAGAAGAATATGCCGCAGAAGTAACAATTGTTTTCGATCGATTGCGATGTTGTAGTTCTCGGCCGATAGGGTTAGACGACGGAGGGAGGAGGTCGCCGGAGAAAGACGATGAGAATCGTCGCCAGCCCTCGGGTGAGATGGGTCCCACCAAAAGGTTAGTCTGCATTATCTTCAGTCACTGTTTGTCTGCCCAACGGACTACAGACATTATTATGTGGTTAAAGAGACATAGCCATTTTAACGGAGGACTGTTAAAATTAACGGATCTAACAGCTTTTGGGTCATCCTAATTATGGGCCTTTAGATATTGGGCCCTAATGAACTAAAATACAATTACTGATAGTCTAATACGAATCAACCACAAAACAAATAGTCAAAAGTCAAAATACCCGACTCGAAAAACCAAACCGACGAACTCAACCGAATACCCATACGCGAGGCCTAACTACAAAGAACAAACTGTAGTTTTTTACTTTCTTATTAAACACAAAACTCAAACTCTTATTCTTGAAACAAACCTTGAAGATCCACACTAATGACTGTAGCTGAATCTCCCTTTTCAACAACAAACGTTTTTAGAACCTTCTGAGACGAAGTACTACTCATCACTTCAACGGTATAGTTTCCATTGAACCCTCTAAACGAAAACGCACCGTTTTGATCAACATGTCCATCAGCATGAGAAAGCCACTCTTGCTTCACAGCCAAGAATCTTCTCCCAGCTTCATTCAAATCTCCTTCAGCATTCACCAAATGAGAATTTTTTCTACCCATGAATAGTTCCCAAAATCCCCACAACATTATGCCTTCAACTGCAGGATGTCCGAAAGCTTCCCACATCATTACTTCCAAATCTTCTGCTCTTACATGTTCATTAATGGAGGAAACATCCAACTCTGTGAACCATATCGGTAAACCGAGGACTCCTAGTTTGTCAAGAGCTGAACATACGATTTGACCCACGGGACTATTAATATGGCCTTGAATTCCGATTCCTCCAACGGGTGCACCCTTCTCTTGCAAGTCAAGAATTTGTTCTATGTACTTCTCAGGACAAGATTTTGCATCACACCCGTCTTCTATGTGGTAATCATTCACGAATAATTTTGCAGATGGGTCTAGTTGATGTGCAGTTTTGAACATGTCGACTCTTATGTCATTCCCTAGCTTGTCTTGATAAAATGATCCATGTAACATCTCGTTGTTGACATCATAGTGTTTGAACTTCCCCTTGTACCTGTTTAGAAGACTGGTGAGACGGTTTTGGACCGCGGTTTTTAAGTCTGTCTGGTTCAAGTTTTGGATCCATTGCTGAACAGTTTCTTGGACTTCCCAAAAGATACAATGTCCTCTGGTTTCTATGTTGTTGCTTCTGCACAAGTTTAGCATTTCGTCTGCGTCTTGGTAATCAAGCTTCCCTTGTTCTGGTTCTGTCCAGTACCATTTCAACTCGTTACCAAACACAGCCCAGTTAAAGTTTTTCAAGAAGAAATCTACAAAATCTTCATTATCAATACATATTCTCTGTATGCAAGTTCCGACCGGGAAGCTGTTACTTATCTGTCGAACTCTAACCATAGCTCCAGACAATTTGCTTGAATCAACACCCAGGAATTTGAGCGTAACATCGCACTTTCGAATCTGCATTTCCAAAAAACAGTTAATGCTTTTAACATAAGAGATCTAATATCAGAGTCCTTATGTATGTACCTTGTCACACTGTCTTCTCAAATGTTCAATTCTACCACGCCTATCGACTGGGAAAATCTGCAAGCCAGCGACCATGAGATCAATTCCAGAAGAAGGGCCATGAATATGAACAGTAACTTTAGATGGCTGCTTCTCAATTCGAAAAGAACCGGCGATTTCATGCCATCCATCATCACTGATTTCAATTTGTCCTCCATTAACCCATTCCTTATCAATACCAAATGCAACATTAACATTTTGTGGACGGTTAATATCAGAACCGACTTTGACCCAAGCTGATATTTGGTATGTCAAGAACAGCTTAAGTTTATCAGTGATCACTTGAGCTGGACCCATCCATGTCTGTGTTCGATTAGTCACGAGTATGTACCGCCCACTTAGAGACTGGTGTGGTCCAAGTGAAGCTATTGCCAATGGAGGAAGGAATTTAGGTGAGCCTTCCCTGACACTGAGCTTGCAATCCCCAAATGGAAACCAGCCATAAGTTGTGTAATAACTTAACTGGCTATTTGTGACTATGTTTACCCCAAATGCAGGATTCTACAAGTAAAACGAAGAACACAGGATAAGACTTTGATTATATGTGAAAATGTGAATTAGGGATCTCTGGACTAACCTCAATAGAAGGGGGAGGTGAAGGAGGGACTTTCTCGGCGTGTTTCACAGTAAAACTATTCAGGAGAATATCAGTTGCTGGAGGCGGTCCTTCGATGAAAATAACTACCTGTGATGCTGAACCGTAGAGGACGAACTTCCCTTTAAACTGAATCCATTCTTTATCTGTTGCCTGCACACTTATAAGCAACAAAAAAGAGATCTACTTCAGCATTTTAACATTACACCAGAGCTAACAAAATGTGATATAGAATACTAACTTGGCTATGCCAATGTATTGATCACGTTTATTCGGATTCTGAACCAACAGAGTAAGTTTGTAGAATACTAACTTGGCTATGCCAATGTATTGATCACGTTTATTCGGATTCTGAACCAACAGAGTAAGTTTGACAGTAGCAGTTGTCACATTGTTTCCGCGAATACGAACAATTGCAGTTGCCTCATAGACACGTTTTCTCTGAACCTTTGCAGTGATGTCTTGCTGAATACCATTCCAGTTCTGCTTTCGTTTTGTAGCTGAAGCGAAAGCCTTCCCCGATTCTGGTACTATCTTTCCATCAGCCCTTGATTCATGCAACACAATCTTGCAGCCTCTGCCAGACCAATTCTTAAGTCCATCTTCAAAGTCTTGGTTCACTACAATAGTCCTGGCTTCAGCAGTAACACACTCCAGCTTAGGCTCACTTATGCTCTGAATACTAACAGACCGTATGAGGAGATCTATCCCCGGAGACGGGCCTTCCAAAAAAAAAACAACTCTTTCTGGTATGCTCGGTAACGAGAACGTGCCTTCTAGTGTCACCCACTTCCCCTTCAAGACACGAGTTCTGCAGATTCAAAACCAAATGTGTTGTTCTTTGTCTCAACACTGCATTAAAACATAGAGATAGGTATCTTACTTTCCTATGAACTGAAAATTTGTTTGTTTATGGCAATTTTCAAGCCTCAAGGTGGCTATAACCTCTACCGATCCGTCAACAGATCCAGACACAGCAACAGTTGCAGAAATTTTATAAAGACAACTAGGTTTCACTCTACTTGAGATGTCTTGCTCCAAGCCCTGCCAAGTTTGTTTCCGGTTTTTGACAACTACATAGCTACCAGACTTTGACGGGTCAGTGATAACAAAGGCTTCGCAGCAATTTGGACGCCATGAATGCATCCCCGAAGAGAAGTCACAATTCACTATTACATTGTTGTCACTCTGTTCCACGAGAAATGATAAACCAGAGAAAAGATTAGACTTAGATTTTCTAACTTAGATATGAAATTTTTTTTTGTTAAGATAACAAGACTTGGCTACTAAGAAGGAACATATAGCCTAACCTCTTCAGTTTCTTTTCTTGAAATCTCCATTCTTAACTTAGTTTCTGACATAACCAAACCGAAAAAAGAATCAGAACTTATCAGAAAACACACAAAGATTGAACCTTTTTAGAAAGGGAAAGATTGAACCTTTTTAGAAAGGGAAAAGACAAACCTTTCTTGACTTCGATTTCTGCTCTTGTGGTTTCGGTCTGAGAAGTAGCAACAGTGGATCTCCCTTCACACAGATA
>CM071720.1:23860514-23877318 GCA_036630335.1 Physaria fendleri | reverse complement strand
GGGGGAGATTATGTTGGATTAAGTGAACTCCAAGACAAAACGACGTTTCAACTTATCTGTAAAATTTAATTAAATATTTAAAACCTCTAAATCTATCAAGAAAAGATAAAACGTTTCAGTTTTCTAGTTGGCTACTTTTTAAGTAGAAGTCGTCCACTTAAAGCAACTTTAAAATGATCACGTACTGGTTTACATTATGCCGCATGTCCTAGACAGTAACAGTATGTAACTGTACATTTTCAGTTCATACTATGGTCTCTAATGTACATATACAGATGAAAAACTGAGTGTGGCTCTGGTTTGGATAGTTCATTGATCTCAACAGCTATAATTTAGCATCTGGAGATGATTGAATTCCGATGATACCTGGTTCAACATCAAAATATAAAGTGAATATTAGAAAATAAGCGCAAAAGGCATTGCTCTGTTGTTTCATAATCTTAGCTAGGTTTGTAGCAATACCGCATCCAACTCTCGATCCTGCGTTCCCCGTTGACTTGCTAAGCTTGTGCCCTCCTACACGGTAACAATCACTTTGAGATTATGGTTCTTCAAATCAATAAAGCACATCATGAACCTAAGAATAAGCTGTACTTGATGAAAACTACATGAAACTTCAGTGATTTCTTTTGAGATTCTAGAACTTCTACAATTCACTTTGCATATACTGACATTGGATCATAACTCATACGGATATATAAAGGAGGCTAAAAGTTTCAACCTTTCCCAAGGTCATCAGGATCAGCATGTACAACAACCGCCCTCCCGACTATAGAATACTGCCCACTAAGCGGTATCTGTGAATTCAGACACAAGTCAATATAAATGGGGAATGATAACACAAATGGTTAAAGAAAGGGAACAATAAAAAGGTCATATACCTGTTTGTCTTTGATTGAAATTTCAGCAACACCTGAAAACAAGTATGATCCAAAAGTACTCTAGCTAGTAGCCTTAATCTTGAGAAGGGTACAAAAATATGCATATAGATGAAGGAATAAAGATTATACCATCAGATCCTGCAAGAATGTTACCCAAATCGCCAGCGTGACGCTCTTCTTCATTTGGTGCTCCATGAACTCGATTTAATGGATTGAAGTGAGGTCCTGATAGTTAACATTTCCATTAGAACTCGGCCATACATCACAAACTGGAAATCCCATTAAAAGCAAACATTCGTAACTAATATTTAAGGCGGGTTTCTGGTTCTATTATCTAAATGGTTCCTTGAGCCAATTCTTAGGCAACACTCACAGACAAACCTAAACCAAAATTTGATTCAAAATAATCAAATTATATCACTCTCAAATCAAACAAGATTAATCTTTTCATACCTCCGTAGATGTTGTTTTGGAATACAAGAAACTAACAACATAAGCATCGAATTTCAAATCTCAAAATCCAATTGTGAACAGTAACATAGACACAGAGCAAAATACAAACCAGTAGAGATGCAGCCATTTGTGGTATCTCCAAAAGAGTGAATATGAAAACCATGGAAGCCAGGAGAGAGTCCTGAGATCTTTCCGGTAATATGAGTAGTTCCTGTAAACACACACAAAAACTCACCAAATTGAGTGAAATAAAACATGTAACTTACAGATTATAATTTCGATGTCGATCAAGATAGATTACCGGAAGTATCCTGCACGAACTGAACACATCCTCGGACGTTTTTATCGCCGGCGATAAGAGCCACCGCTCTCAGATTGCCTCTAGGAGCTTCCATTGCTTCTTTTGTTTTGTGGATGTGATGTTTATCGGATTAAATTGAATTGTGTTTTGGTTAAAACTTAATAAGAACAATAAACCGAATTAAACCGAAATCTATTATTTAACCGAAATGTGTACACGCATTAGAAATGTATTTTTTAAAATCATACCCATCGAATCACCCATCTGACCACCTTGACTCATTTGTCTCATCAAACTACCCATTGGACTACCATGACCCATTAGTCCCATTGAACCACCCAGACCCATTTGTCCCATAGCTGACCAATTTGTCTCATTGAATCGCCTGGACCCATTTGTCCTATTGAACCACCAATCTGACCACCTTGACCCATTTATCTCATTGAACCACCTGGACCCATTTGACTCATTGAACCACCTAGACCTATCATGCCCATCGAACTACCCATTTGACCACCTTGACCATTGTGCCCGATCGAATTAATGCTTGCCATGTTAAACAATCCGATGCATACCATTTGGATTTGATGAAAGGTTAACACTCGATATGATATTTTGGCTAATTTGTCAATACCGTTTAATAACAATTTCTATGATTATTCTAATAACAGTAGGACAAATTTTGGGAGGTTTGATTCCCTTGGATTTGACAAAAGAAAGATCAACGACGACCTCATATTTTGGCTAATTCGTTAATACATTTAATATTAGTTTTGTATGATTATTCTAATATTTATCAAAAACGAAAATATTAGTTTTGAGAATTTCGCTTCACTTAAATTTGGCGAAAGGTTAACTAACCACATGATATTTTTGGATAATTCACCAATACTGTTTCATAATGATTTCTATATATCCTTGACAATAGAAATTGTTTAATTTGCAATACTTCCATAGCAAATATAAGCAACTAATTAATTTAAAGGGTTTATGACTTTTAATGAAATTCCCTTTTATAATTAATGCAAAAGGAACTTCCTAGAAAAAGATTAGTAAGAAAACCGCGTTTTCTAATTATGTAATTCTAACATACAATGTATGGGAAAGTAACTTTAACAGTTTTTTAATTGACTTCATCATAGCTTATAGCTTATAGCAACGACGACATCATTGGACGCGTGATTCTTAGGGCATGTCCATCGGTGATTTCTATAAGAATTTCCTAAATATATATATATATATATATAAATAAACAGTATGAGAGAATGAGGATAATCCATTCTGAAGTAAGAGATTTAAGAATCCAGTTCTCATCTAATTCGTCACTTTATAGTTGGTTCTATTTTTTCTGATTTAATTAAATAGTTAAAATTTATTAAAATATTATTGTTTTAACATTAGGAAACCCAAATTGAGATATTTGGCGATGGAGATGGCCTTATAGCTTATAGCAATGACGACATCATTGGACGCGTGATTCTTACCTCACACGTCTAAAGAGCTGACATGGACGTGTAAGATGATGCTACTGTTGTTGTTGTAGTATTAAAACAAATACTAGGAAGATTACATGCAATATCATGCATGGATCTTAACACCATTCTATATTTTTTGAATACAAAACATATCTGTTTAATTCTTGATGTTTAGCTATATATATATATAATTGTTATTTCAAATATTAATATAATACATCATATCTAAGCAATTAATATACACTTTCTTCTTTGTTTTACCTTTTTTTTTTTGGTCACAAACGATTAGGAAACGTTGTATCATATGTTTGATAATATATGAATTATTTATATGATTGAATGGAGTTACAGTGATGACTTTGGAAGATAGTATAATTAAGCAAAATCATGAACTTTAAGATGTCTTACCACCTTAGGAAAAAAGTCTTAATACGACTGAAAATTTCAGAATCTAGTGAAGGTTCACGATCCACCAACCAACCAATAGAAAAGACCAGGAAAAAATATGACGAATATTTTTTTAAACAACACGTTATGTGAAATAACAAATTTGATCAATGGTCACACGTACAAATTCTATCAAACGATTGTAACATTAATTTATCATTTGAGCATATCTCATGTGTTATGGTCTACGTTTAGAAATTAGAATTTACAAAGTCAAGTCTCCTCCAAGTTTGCGAGAGATTTACATGAACAAAATTGTCATTTTTCATAGATGTCAAAAAAGTTTATCTGAATAAAAACAAATCTGATCAAATGTTCACACATTCAATTTTTTTACCAAACCATACTTGAAATGTAATATTTTTCTTAATTTATCATTTGAGCATAATTCTTGTGTCTGTCTACGTTTAGAATCATCTACCAACTCAAGTTCCTCGAACCATCTTTGTAAGGAAACATCTTATTTCACAAATTTGCAATATATACCCTTACATTTTTATCTATCTACCCAGAAAACCCCATATAATTTTCTTGAACTCATTTGTCCTTATCTCATTCTCCTCTTGACTAAAGCAAAGAAATGTTGACTACAAAAGACTTAAGATTTTCGTGCTATTAGAATTTAGATTCTGGCATCTTTCAGATGTAATAATGATAAAGAAATGTTGCTTCATGTTTATCGTACATGCTTTCTAAAGCATACACGAATCCTTTCAATCCTTTCCATGCTAAAGGCGGTTTAGGCCAATTCACCAGTTGCTTGACAAATTCTACGTCAGAGAATATATACTCTGACACCGGAATTAAAGGTAATACCTGGCTACCAACATGACACTCCTCCGAGAAACGACGGTCTCTTTTGGTTGACGATAATTCTCCAACTAAACAGTTCGCTGCTGTGGATACATATTGTCCGCTTCTTTCACCTGCCAAGAACACATTAGGGATATAACAAAATATAAAACCGAATCAAAAGCTAACACTAAGACACAAATTCTGGTTCAGATAGAGTTTCCGGTTCGGTTCAATTTGGGATTTTGTTTTTCCAACAATTAGGATTTAAAATAATAAAATATTACCTGCCACCACATTTTAGTGGCGTGAATCTCAAGCATCATAACGGTGGAAGCTGTAGTGCGTAGATGCTCATCACCGTACGATAGTCCTAACAGTGCGGCTGAATAATAGGCGTTGACAGCCTCGCTGGCACTAATTTGATACCTTCCATGGACTGAGTCCATCAACATAAACAAAACAAGATCATAAGCAAAACATTTGACAAAACATAATCAAAACATAAGTAAAATTTAAGCAAAACATAGACAAAACATAGACAAAACAAAATCAAAATTTAAGTAAAACATAAGTAAAATTTAAGTAAAACATAGACAAAACAAAATCAAAATTTAAGCAAAATATTTGTTATTGTTTTAGATCTCTTATTATCATGTCTATGACAAATGATACCACTGTTAAATGGACCCAATCTAAAGATGATACCACTGTTAATCTAACAGTTTTAGATCTCTTATTAACCAGAAGCCTTATGTTTTAAATTTATAAAATAATAGAAATATACAAAATAATCTTTGAATCTAACTATCTTCATCTAAATAACCAACCTTTGAGTATGTAATGCGTATATATAAAGTTAGCATTTATTAATTCACATATCTGAAAGCATCAATTTCACAGTTTCATCGTAAAGTTCCTAAGCCAGTGATAAGAAGATTTGGTTATCCGAAAATAATTCTCGACAACAAGATGCTAAGAGATTCATCATCTGTTGTTAGGATACAACTGAACGCCATTCTTACATCTACATTATAAAAGGAAATACTTTCAAGAAAATGAAGCTGCAGAATTATGATGGTTCATACTTACATTGGGACCTTGATACTTATATTAGTGAGTACTTGAAGAAGATGATCAAACCATGGTTGGAAGAAACTTTCAAACCAAATGGGTTTTTGTATGATCCTAAATGGGGAGGTTTGATTACAAAAAAAGGATCGACAGATTCAGGAGCTGATCGTGGGTTTGGGATGTATAACGATCATCATTATCAATTGGGTTACTTTGTTTATGCAATTGTTGTGCTTGCAAAGT
Source organism: Physaria fendleri (assembly GCA_036630335.1). NCBI lineage: Eukaryota > Viridiplantae > Streptophyta > Magnoliopsida > Brassicales > Brassicaceae > Physaria > Physaria fendleri. Next base: position 23,871,652 of record CM071720.1, on the reverse strand, counting down.
TTGATCCTTCTTGGGGAGAAGAATACAAACGTCAAGCGTATTGTTTAGTGGCGGATTACATGACATTTGGGAAGAAGAAAGGATCTGTTACGAATTCGAAGTTCCAGCGTTTGAGATGCTTCGATAGGTATATGCTTCATTCTTGGGGTGGTGGGTTAACGGAGTTCGCCCAAGGAAGGTATCAAAAGAGTACAAGTGAGGCTGTAAACGCATATTACGCTGCCGCTTTTTTGGGCGAAGCTTACGGTGATTAATATCTGTGGGCGGCGGTTTCCACGGCTATGCTGCTTGAAATTCATGCTGCGAAAATGTGGAGGCAGGTAATTCCATATTTTATTATTAAATAAACCTAATTGTTGAAGAAAAAAACCAAATTGAACCGAATTGGAAACTCAATCTGAATATTGTATTTTGAGTAAATCTTTACCCTTTCATCTTATAATTTGAAGACGCCATTAAATTGAATTGGGGAAGTATGGAATCGAACCTATTAAGTAATGAAGTTATTTGGGTGCAAAACTTTGAAATGTCCAATTTCTTGTTTTATAAAATCTATTATATTTTTTTATTGATAATGCACTGCATCACCAAGTGTCCTAAATAACAAAGGTTGAAATCACAAGGGTTCCAAAGCACAAGCTTTTCAGAACTCAATGAAGTATCATGATTTTGTGTGTAACATAAATTAGTCATTTCACTTTCTAAACGTTAAAGAACAACTCTTTAAAGGAGAAAGCTGATCTATTTACAGTGAATTAATTCTATTTCTAACTCGTAAGACCAAACTGTTGGACCATCATCATTGGAAATTTGGAACCTAGATGCATGTCACATTGATGAAGGTATCTTCAGGACAAGGGATCGTTAAACCACCCATTGGATGATCAAACCCAAACTCTTCCTCGGATTTAGTGAGAAGAGCTTGAAATGAAGGCTGGTTTAAATATGAGATTAGCACCAAATATCTCTTTTTCTGGCTCTCTCCTACGTACACTGCAAGAAACCCTTTTGGTACTGTGGTGGAGACGGCTTAGAATCTTCTTTGCACCCAATAGACTTCTCAACAAAGCCATTTCTATTATTTTTGAAGGAAAAGTTATGAATTCTTTTTTAGAAACTTATGAAGATGGATGAGTAAGTTATTGCTTGTAGTTTTTTTTTTTTTTTTTTTTTGTCAAGAAATATATAGAAAGACTAAAATGAATATTTTGAAACATATTTCTGAAAAGTCCTCTGAAACTTGTGGTCTACAAGCATGGGGAACATAGTTCACATGGTTCTGTCTTTAGATTAGAATCTTGAAAAAGCATGCATTAATGCAATTTGCCTTGGTGAAATTAATTGATAATTGTTTGAGTGTGGGACAAGAACCTAAAGTCCAAAGGACTGTTGTCTCAATTTTTTTTAGATAAGACATGATGATATTGTCATAATGACCAGCAAGTCTCTCTTCTCCATGTTCTGTGATGATCAGATTCTCTTATCTATGTGGTCTAAATAGATGTAATAAAACTTTAAGTGGGGATCTGAAGTTTCTCAACAACAGAACAATAAGTATCTATAGGCAATACACAAGGGCTTGTTTGCTCAATGTTTTTCTGGATAAGACATGCTTTTGTCAATACCAACTATTAAGTTTTTGTTCTTCATGTTCTGTGATGATCAATTAATCTTGGCAATAGCATATGTCTCATCTAAACTAAGCATTGAGAAAACAGTCCTCTGTGAATTGCATATGAGCTCGTTTATAGTTTCTTGTCCCACACTCAATCAATTGTCAATTTCCACCAAGACAAATTGCATTAATGCATTCTTTTCCAAAATTGTAAAGACAGAACCATGTGAACAATGTTCCCCATGCTTGTAGGCCACAAGTTTTAGAGGAATTTTCAGAGAGGTTTCAACACATTCATTGATCTTTCTATATATACAAACTTAACTTATTCTTTCTATCATCAACCAACAACAAGCAAATAACTTGAATCTACTCATCCATCTTCATAATCTTCAAAAAGAATTCAAGACTTGTCATACAACAATAATACTAATGGCTTTTGTAAGAAGTCTATTGGGTGCAAAGAAAATTCTAAGCCGCTCCACCACATCAGCCTCAGCCGTACCAAAGGGGTTTCTTGCAGTGTACGTTGGAGAGAGCCAGAAGCAGAGATATTTAGTGCCAATCTCATATTTAAACCAGCCTTCATTTCAAGCTCTTCTCAGTAAATCCGAAGAAGAGTTTGGGTTCGATCATCCAATGGGCGGCTTAACGATCCCTTGTCCTGAAGAGACCTTCATCAATCTGACATCTCGGCTTCAATGATTATGATCCAACAGTTTGGTCTTGCGAGTTAGAAGTAGACTTAGTTAATTGTAAATAGATATTCTTGAAAGAGTTGTACTAAACGTTTCAGAAAGTTAAATGAAAAATTTATGTCACAAACAAAATCATGATACTTCATTGCTTTGTACAGTCAACTTTTTATTCAAGTGTGGGGATAGACAAGAACAGAGTGATCACATGGTCATGATGTCATTACCAAATGGACAAGATGCATTAAAGCAATTTGTCTACTTGGATAATCTCCATATGCAAATCACAAGGGCTTGTTTTCAATGTTTTTGAGATAAGACGTACCCTATATTTGTAATATGTGATGATTATAAGGTTGGCTCTTCGTTCTGTAGTACACTAACCTCTGTGTTCGAAATGGATATATTAAGAATTTAAAGTAGGGACTTGAATGTTGGTTCAGCGTTAGAATAACTAGACTCTGTAATTGTTTAAGTTATTCCTTGATGATATCACTTGTCATCGATCATACCTAAAAAACAGAACCATGTGAAACTCTCTTTGTGTCTGTCCCACTCCTAAAAGCCCTCATACGTAGTAATCTGAATCTGGTTGGTTGTTTCAGGTTGAGGTAAAGTTAAGAACCTATGAATCAGAGCAGCACAAAGAAAGGACAGAAATGTAAATAGGCGATATAATAAGTTTTTTAAAGAAGACCGGATAATTTCGGGGATTTGAACCCGACGTGAATCGAACACGCAACCTTCTGATCTGGAGTCAGACGCGCTACCAGTGAATCGAACACGCAACCTTCTGATCTGGAGTCAGACGCGCTACCATTGCGCCACGGATCCGGTTGTTAACAAGCTGAGTTTAGTCTAATTAGTTTGAATTAAGGATAGTTATGATTAGAAAGGTTATAAACTGACCCAAAATGTATTGCCGTGAAGCATCATGATTTTATCTAGTAATATAAATTAGTCATTTCATTATCCAAACGTTAACAACAACACTTTCAAGAAGAAAGTTCATATATTTACAATGAATAAGTCTATTTCTAAAAAACAAAACTATTGAATCATCATCATCATTGGAGCCTAGAAGTCACAGTGATGAATGTATCTTCAGGACAAGGGATCGTTAAACCACCCATTGGATGATTAAACCCAAACTCTTCCTCAGATTTACTGAGAAGATCTTGAAATGAAGGCTGGTTTAAATATGAGATTGGCACTAAATATCTCTTCTTCTGGCTCTCTCCTACGTACACTGTCTCTTCTTCTGGCTCTCTCCTACGTACACTGCAAGAAACCCTTTTGGTACTGTATTGGAACGGCTTAGAATCTTCTTTGCACCCAATAGACTTCTCAACAAAGCCATTTCTATTATTTTTGAAGGAAAAGTTATGAATTCTTTTTTAGAAACTTATGAAGATGGATGAGTAAGTTATTGCTTGTAGTTGGTTGATGATAGAAAGAATATGTTATGTTTGTATGTATAGAAAGATCAATGAATGAGCTGAAACTTCTCTGAAAAGTCCTGTGAAACTTGTGGTCTACAAGCCTGGGGAACATAGTTCACATGGTTCTGTCTTTACAATCTTGAAAAAGTATGCATTAATGCAATTTGTCTTGGTGGAATTGATAATTGATTGAGTGTGGGACAAGAAACTAGGCTCCTTATATACAAATTCACAAAAAAGGACTGTTTTCTCAATGCTTTTTTAGATAAGACATGATGATATATATTGCCAATATTAATGAACAGCAAGTCTTTCTCTCCATGTTCTGTGATGCACTGATGCTCCTATTCTCTTCTCTATGTGGTCTAGTAACAACTTTTAGTGGGGACTTGAAGTTTCTCAACAACAGAACAACAAGTCTCTATAGGCAATACACAAGGGCTTGTTTGGTCAATGTTTTTCTAAATAAGACATGCATTTGTCAATAGCAAACAGCAAACTTTTGTTCTTCATGTTCTGTGATGATCCTCTTCTCTCATCTCTGTTGTCTAATTGGATTTAATAACAACCTAAACTTTTCAAGATGCTAAAGACAGAACCATGTGAACCTGTGTTCTTGTTGTTCTGTTGTTGAGAAACATCAATTCCCCACTTTAAGTTGTTATAACATCTAGTTAGACCACATAGATAAGAGAATAAGATCATCACATAACAAGTGGAAGAGAAACTTGCTGGTCTATTAATATTGACAATAGCATATGTCTTATCTAAAATAAACATTAAGAAAACAGTCCTTTGTGAATTGCATATGAACTTGTTAATAGTTTCTTGTCCCGCACTCAATCTAGACAAATTGCATTAATGCATGCTTTTACAAAATTGTAAAGACAGAACCATGTGAACAATGTACCCCAGACCACAAGTTTCAGAGGACTTTTCAAAGAGGTTTCAACTCATTCACTTTAATCATTTCTATATATACAAACATAACCTATTCTTTCTATCATCAACCACCAACAAGCAAATTACTTGAGTCTACTCATCCATCTTCATAAGCTTCAAAAAGAATTCAAAACTTGTCATACAACAATAATACTAATGGCTTTTGTAAGAAGTCTATTGGGTGCAAAGAAGATTCTAAGCCGGTCAGTCATACAACAATAATACTAATGGCTTTTGTAAGAAGTCTATTGGGTGCAAAGAAGATTCTAAGCCGTTCAACCGCAGCACCAAAAGGGTTTCTTGCAGTGTACGTAGGAGAGAGCCAGAAGAAGAGATATTTAGTGCCAATCTCGTATTTAAGCCAGCCTTCATTTCAAGCTCTTCTCACTAAATCAGAAGAAGAGTTTGGGTTTATTTTGAATATTTGTGGATATTTTCATGTAAAAATTTACATTTTTGGTTTGTTAAATAGAGAAGTGATAGATGAATATGGAGAAGAAATAAATCCAAAATTTTTTATAAATAAATAAATCATAGATGATCTACATTGTTAGTGCTAAACATTCATTAACCAAGTAGATCATTATATTTGTAAATACGTGTTGATATTTTTTAATATTTGAAATTATTATATTTAAATTTTAAAGTAAGTTTTATTAATAGGAACAAACAAATATCTAAAAAAGTTATACATTAATTAGAATTCACAAAAAAATTAAAGAAAATCATTCCGTCCGTTGAAAGAATTATTAATTAGAATTCACAAAAAAATTAAAGAAAATCATTCCGTCCGTTGAAAGAATTGTGTAGCTATAGATTAATTTAAATTCATAACAACCTAATAATTATCAAATTACTCTGCAAGAAGAGATGTGTTGATATAAAACAAAAAAAAATAGTTGAAAAAAATCTTTAAACAACTAGGCCTTTTAAATGTTCCTGCTCCTCAGCCAACTTATGTGATTGAACAACTAGGCGATCATGATCATCCCTAGCTTGTTGGAGCTCATTCCGGAGATTAGTAACTTCCAAAAGCAATAGATCTTTCTGTTTTACAGCGTCATCTTGCAAAACCTTGATCACAAAAAAGAAAAAAGAAAAAAGAAATAAGAAATGAGACCAAATAATAGTAGGACGCGCTAGTGTTATAGAAGAGAACTTACCGCGACATCCTTTTTGGTCTCCTCAATAGCAAGCTTAAGCTTAGATTGAAATGCTTCGTGCAGCCTTCTGCACATCACGTAGGTGACGGATACGAGAGGTATATCAACTACTTTAGGTGGAACTGGCTCATCGATGGAGAAGAGTGGAAGTGGTAAGTTTGCGAAAGTGTTTCTGTAGTCTTCTACTTTGTATGATCCGTCTAAGACCTTGTAGAGCTCGAGGCAGACAAAACCTGTTGCCATAGCGGTTGATGTTCCAATCGCGGGTATGATTCTTCCGGCTATCTAAGTTACACGGAAATTGTACGAAAATTTATAGCATTTGGCAACCGAGAGAATTTAAAATGTTTATAATTGATTTTATATAAATTCGAATTTTCTTGAAAAAATCTAAAAAGAGATGAGAACTTATCAATTGCTTGGAATGCTAAGTGGAGAAGAGGTGGTCGGTCAAAATTAGAAAAGTCACTTAGAAGAAAGTGGCATGGATCTTTAAGTGCTTCTCTAAGAGGTTTAAAGTTCAGCACCCTTGGTTGTTTAACCTGAGTCACAATGCCACCCTTCAAATATTGCCCATAGCTAGAGGTGTCTATCTCAAGGGTAAATGAATATGGTTTCACATTCTTTATCTTCCTTGGTCTCCCATCATTTAGCTATGTCGCCCCCTCAACTTCAGAGAAAACAACAAGATCTCCATCCTCAAATTCGAGCCTTTCATCATCAACACATGAAGCAAATGCAGGATTTTCATTGCTAACAGAGGCGATGATGCCAGAGTGTGGTTCCTCCCAATCAACATCAATAACAGTAAAATGAGGTCAAAAATCACAAAACAAAGACTCAAACAAGCCCCTGACGTTAGCCTTAATGAATGCAATGGGGGGCTGATGACTATGACAATAATCATCAAACTCATTCGCTTTCTCAAAAGAGATATCCACAAACACCACAGCCTGTGTCAAGAAAGAAGAAGTAATAAGTCAATATTTATCGAGAAAATATCATCCACGTTCATTCCCCTCTAATCTTCTGTACAGATTTATGTACAAGAACCATGATAGTATTACTGACAACTCGTACTATAGCATAAAAAGGAAGGGTGTGAATTCCTGAAAGTCAGAAAGCTGCTCTTTGGATAACTTCCCGGTCAAAGTAGAGACAGCCACATCATTGTTGAGTTCTTGCAACTTCTGAACAGAAGCAAGTGCCCTATTCGTACCAATGTCCTCCTCAGCGAAAACAAAGTTACTAGATAAGTCCCATAGCTCAATCACATTTTCATCATGAATGGTCACTGACTTCACGCCCGCTTGAATAATATTCTTGGCTAAATAAGAAAAAAAATTCATACATCAAAAAGCAGGAAGTAAAGAAGAGCATAAAACGATAAATCATTCATTAGTTCATTACAAATCTAGTGAATAAACCTTCAACCTTCCATCATCATCATATAAGGTCACACTAACTCATCAAGGAAACAAGAATAACAAGTTAAGATACCACTTTACGGACTCAACTTCAAGTGCTCAAATGGACACAAAAATAAAGCAGGTGTAGTCCGGAAATAAGTTAACTCAAGCTTAAGGCTCTTTAAAAACCAGCAGGACAAGCACATAACTAACATGCAATGAGAAATTAACAACGAAATAAACAAATTAGAAACGAGAAGCGTTACCAATCTCGACACCAAGACCTTGCATCCCAGAAATTATTATATTTAAATTTTAAAGTAAATTTTATTAATAAGAACAAACAAATATCTAAAATTATCTATTAAAAGTTATACATTAATTAGAATTTACAAAAAAATTAAAGAAAATCATACCATCCGTTGAAATAATTGTATAATTATAGATTAATTTAAATTCATAACAATTATAGATTAATTTAAATTCATAACAATTAAAGAAAATCATACCATCCGTTGAAATAATTGTATAATTATAGATTAATTTAAATTCATAACAACCTAATAATTATCAAATTACTTATACTACTAGATTTTCTCCCGCGATATTATCGCATTTTGATTTTTATTTTACTACTAAACTAACACTTTTTATATTAAAATTATAACAAATCGTTTAATACTATATAGAAGATCATCAGATACCCATTTTATATCAAATATCAAGTCTAACATTCAATTATTCATATTGTATAATTAGATATTACATCAATTTATAAAAATTAAATATCAAATCTAACATTCAATTATTCGTATTGTATAATCAAATATTACATTGATTTAAAAAGATCGATAATTTTCATATTCAAATCTAATATGCAATTAAAACATGATTTAGCATATTACACGAAACGATATATTACAATTTTTATTTATTTCATAATTATAGATAGGCATATCATAATATTGTATATATATTACTTTATAATTTTGTATTTCATTAATAGTTTTTTTATTATGTTGGTTTATGTTCTAGTTTTTAAATTTAGTAATATATTTAACATTAATTAAATTCTTAAGATCAAAAATATTATAATCAAATATAAATAATCTATTAGTATAAATTAGAAGTTTTAATTTAATATTAAATAAATCTGCCCGTAATATATCACCGCGTAAAATGAAACTATGATATTCGATTTGTTTGATTTTTTTAATACTTATCATATTTTTAGAAAAATTGTTTTACTTTTATTGATATTTATCATCTACACAATAATTTGAATAATATATATTTTCATATATAATTTTTTTTTTTACATTTTTGATATACTTGATATTTTAAATACTCTTTACCATTAATTAGTAAATATGACAACAATATTCTAAATATAGGTATGAAAATTAATATGTTAAATATCTAAAATTGATTTTTTTTTTTTTTTTTTTAAATGAAAATTAATATGTTAAATATCTAAAATTGATTTTTTTTTTTTTTTTTTTAAGAATTCTAATATATTTTTTTACGCATTATAAAAATCTACAAAACCAAGGTTTATTTCAATTTTGTATTTCCCAAATATTATACAGATGAGTTTAGATAATTAGTTAGATATTTGCGTTAATATGATAAATGTCCAAAATATCTGATTAGTTACGATAATTAGAATATGACTAGATCTTGACCCATGCTACAGCACGGGTTAATAATATTTTTTACAAATTTTAGTTATTCGCTTTTAAAATATATACATTTGATATATATATTAATTTATAATTTGTTATTTTCTACCCTACCATAATAAAATCATATTGTATTTTAATCTAACAAAGTTGAATAATATATAGACACAACTGTTTTTGGATTAAGTGTATATATTTTTCATATAAATATATATATATATATATTTATATATTATAAATATATAAATTAATATTTTATAGTTATAATCATTTAATTAATTTAATTAAGTTGAAATAAACAGTAAATTAAACAGATTATGTAACATGGGTTTAATGCAAAAAAAAAAAAAAAAAAAAAAAAAACTCAACCTCTGCCAAATTTACAAATTTACCCTCTACTTTATGAAACAAATTAAACCTCCACCTCAAAGTTAAACATCAATTTAACAATTGAGACACTAATTGTTTTTACATGAATTGATACGCTTTTGTTAATATATATGTTTTCTATTTTATTTGGATTTAAATATGATATCATATTAAACAAAAAAAAACTCTATCTATTGATACAAAAAAAGCCAAGTCTAAAATATCATATTTGAATCCAATCCAAATAGAATATAAACAAAAATCTATCAATTCATGTAAAACTAAATAGTGTCTAAGGACTAAATTGATGTTTAACTTTGAAGTGGATGGTTAATTTGCATTTTCATGAGGTGGAGGGTAAATTTGTAAATTCGGTAGAGATCAAGGATTTTTTTTGCATTAAATCCGATTTATTTACATGAAAAAACTAAATTATTATATTAGAATTTTAAAATACATGTTTTAATTAGATTGGACCAAAATTTTCAATACATGAATTTTGATTCTGATCAGAACCAAAAATAATAAACTTGAAATCTAAATAATAGATAACACGACTGAATCTTCTGGTTGTCGACCTTAAGGAGAGTATTCACCAATCTTTATCTTCAAATGTTTTATATTATGGATTCGGTTAAAAACATCAAAATATAAATATTTTCACTTAGTAGATTGTAAACTTCTTTTATTATTACTGAAAATAAACGTTGATTTTTTGTTATTCTAACAATGTTGAATGCTCAGAATTTTCATTTTGCTTTTTAAAGCTGATGATGTCTTTTTTTTCAATAGCTTAACGAGTTTTTGGTGTGGGTATTTCCAAATTTTTATTTACTCTAAATAAATTTGGTTAAAATTTTAATTTTTTTGTATATTTTTCTATTTTCATATTTTTTTTCTACTTTTCCTTTTTTGAATTGATTTTGAGACATTAATCTTTAATAATATCTCACCCGTTTTTCTAACTAAAAAACCTGATTCAGACCCGATATAAAATTTTATAATAGTCAATAATAAGATATACTATATCCCAAATGCTTGAACCCCAAAGTATATGATACAAAATAGATGGAAAACCCAAAAGCATTTTAAAAATAATATTTCTTAATCTATCTCTCGCAAAGACAACATATATTTCTCGTGTAAATAATTCATTAAATGAATAGTTATGTTGAATACAAATTTATATTTATTTTATATATATATTTCTCGTGTAAATAATTCATTAAATGAATAGTTATGTTGAATACAAATTTATATTTATTTTATATTTAAAATTATTTCTCGTGTAAATAATTCATTAAATGAATAGTTATGTTGAATACAAATTTATATTTATTTTATATTTAAAATTAATACATTTAAATTTTAAATAAGAACAGACAAAATATCCCCTATATATTATTTGAGAAGCACAAACGCTTAGGTGTCGTCGCCAGAATCACTCTTACGGAACATATTTACGAATATGCCATTATGATTTAATTATTAGAATAATTATAAAAATATCATTACAATTATTATTTTATTAATTTTAAGCAGATTAAAACAATCAATATTTTTAAGTTTTAGAAAAATACTTTTTAAATCAAATTATATTTAATTATGAAAATTAAAGAATAAATTATATAAAAAAACACTTTTTAGAAATTTTAATTAACTTGCTATCTTTTTATAGAATTTCGAATTAATCTTATCTATTTAACAAACACTTAAAAAATCATATTCCTTATAATCCCCTATATATTATTTGAGAAGCAAAAATGTTTAGGTGTCGTCGCCAGAATCACTCTCAATATCATTACAATTATTATTTTATTA